>PVKU01007881.1:0-81042 GCA_004027475.1 Anoura caudifer
GGACCTTTGTTGTGTGATCTAAGTGTGCGCTGACTCCCCCTGGTTCTGCCCTGTGCAGTCAGTCACACAGGGCAGCGCAGGCTGAGTCTGCAAGGGGGACGTCGTGCTGCCTTGGTGACAGAGACTGGGCCTGAGAAGGGCGGTAACTTGTCTGCAGGTGGGATTCTTGACAGGACCAAGACTCCCAGGCCAGGTGTTGGCCCCACTTTATTACCATTTTCTTAGTAAAAGATTAAGTGCAGTGCTAATCAAGTTTAGTAGGATGAACAAAACCATGCCATGATACACATTTATCCCGTTTTGAGAGCTCCTATTCTGCGTTCTGGTGGATTCTTTGACTTTTAGGAATTAAAAGGAACAGTAAGGAAATGTGTAAACCGTATAAAGAGACTTTTTTCCACCTTTTATTTAATGGAGACCAACTACTTGAAAAAGTAGTCATTGTTTATATTCACCAATCAGAGTAACCTAATGACCTCTGACCCTTTTGGCTTAGGTGTGTGTTCTCCTCTGTCACTCTTTTCACCCCTTCTGAGTGTTCACACGATGTCATTCTCTTGAACTTTCGTGGCTTTTATGCAAGAGGTTCTTGCCTTGGCAGTCCTGATTCCTCACGACTTCAGTTACTTGCTTCTTCCCTCCTAGGTCCACCGTTAACAGTCTCTACACTTTTCCAAGAAGAGCAGAAAAATGCGTGAATTCCAGGTGAGTTGTCCCACTTGGCTTGGTAATACATGTTAGGAGGTTTATAAGTATCTGTACTTTAAAATAGGAGTATAGAAATACATAAAAGATGTGTAAAATGCAGTTTAGTTTTTTAAAAAATATACTTTATTTATTTTCAGAGAGGCGAAGGGAGGGAGAAAGAGGGAAAGAAACATCAATATGTGGTTGCCTCTTGAGCACCCCCCACTGGGAACCTGGCATGCAACCCAGGCAATTGCCCTGACTGGGATTCGCACCTGCGACCCTTTGGTTCACAGGCTGGCACTCAGTCACTGAGCCACACCAGCCAGGGCTAAAATGCAGTTTTAACAGTGTTAGATCAGCATCAAGAATCTTTGTCAAATTCACATACGCAGGTGGTATGATACTTTAGGGCTATTGAAGTTGAGCTACAAATATGACCAATGTCCTTGACTGTCATAGAAAAAGGAAAATGCTATCCATTTTGTGATGTGTGTAAAATAAGAAGAGAAACCATTTTTGTTACTTGTGGATTGTAAAAATGTCCTGGGACTTGGAAAGTTTTCTGTGATAAAGTTGACATAACGTGGATAGCTTTCGCAATAACCACCCAGGAAGTCATTGCAATATGGGCTTATGTTCACTTTTTTTAGCAGAGGGCCTCCTGCCTAGAAGAACTTGGTACTTGCGAGTTTTCCGGGCACCAAAATATTGTGATGCAAGTAGACACATTTCCATTTTTACTGATTCATCTAGGGATAAAACTGAAGCCATGGGGCAATGACCTGTTCATCCTTCAGATACTTCTGTTATTCTGTTTATTTGGTTGCCAGCAAACAGGACAGAAAAGGATTCTCCAGGAAAGGTGTCCTCACTTCCCATTCCCACCTGCATTCTCAGAGTCTTGGTTTTGTCTTTACTGCCTTCCCTCATCTGGTGGTAAAGATGAGCAGTGACCTATTATAGTCAAATGCAGTGGACATTTTCCAGTCCTTTCCTCAAGTGACCATTCTTCTGCCTTTGACATTTGTTACTTCCAAACTGATATTTTTTTCCTTTTCTTGGCTTTTTAAAAAAATTTACCAATATTTCTATATACATCTTTGAACGATAAAGAGTTTCAAAAGGTGGGTGGGGATAACTTACAATACCATTCTTTCTGATATAATATCTGGTGTTCCAAGTTTCAGTTTCCTACATGTTTTTTGGTTTGTTCTTTTCCAAGCACTAACCGGGCCTGACTCTGCTTAGCTTCCCAAATCAGACGAGATCAGGTGTGTTCAGTGTGGCTTGGCTATGGACTGGTTTCTTCTTTTCAATCAGGATACAAACAACAGAGCCCATACATTGCAGCTGGTGGATAGGTCTTCCAAGTCTTTAATAGTAACGCCCTCTTTATGATTCATGTGATTTCTTTGCAATTTGTGTTTTGAAGAAATTGGGTTGCTTATCCTCAGTTTCCCAGAGTCTGGATTGTGTTGATTGCATTGCCATTTGTTCTAATTTTACTTATTCTTTTTTTCATTCCTTGTACACCTTGTAAAATTGATCATTAAAGTTGGAAATTGACTCAGATGTAGGTTCAATCCTTTTGGCAAGACTGTGTGTTGTCCATGAGCTGTGTCTTCCTTCTTCTGGAGGCCCATGTTATCTTCCTGGCTTTGTGCTGGGATGTTAGCACCTGTCTATCTGTGTTCCTGGCAATGACCCACTAATTCATTATGGGAGGCCAAGTGGTGATGTGCTTCTTTACCATTTCTTCCTCATTTACTAGTGGAATTCTTTTCTAAAGAAAATAATCTCTCAATCGTTTCTTGGCCTTTTGGCTTAAGACAAAGTGTAGTATCTCTCTATTCTCATCAGTTTAATATCTGACATGTCCTGTATCTGAGGGCAACTCACAAAATGGATTTTTTGGAGCAGAGGGACAGAATAGGTGCTTACTCCACCCACTCCGTGGGTATCACACATCATGCATCGACTCTGTTCTGTGACATAGGTAACTGTATCTAGATCTTTGAAACCCTCTCAAGGAGCCAGCAGTGGTGCACGCAGGAATTCAAGCAGTTTGTGGGTGGTCCGAACAGCAGGGCCAGGGCTGGAAGTCAAGCAGCCAGGCTCTAGAGTCCCTGGGAAGAGTGAACATACAAGGCGGACCTTCCGCCTGGGGCTGTGCACACCCACCGCCGGGAGTCCGCTGACGTGTGTACAGCCCCCCAGACCATTCCCAGCCGGGGTTTGTCTTCCTTCTTTTCAGCTAACTGAGTACTTTTTATCATTCCATTTTATATCGTTTGTTGGGTTGTTACCTGCAACACTGATTTCTTATTTTGGTGGTTGTTGCTTTGGGGTTTATAGTATGCAACTTTGTCATTTTATCTTCAAGTAATATATCATTTCACATGGAGTAGAAGAAGCTCACAGTTACCTTCCATTTATCCACCCTTGGTCTGTACCCTGCTGTTGCCTTTCACTTGTACAGGTAGTATCCATCCCATGACACGTTGTTTTTAATTAAACAGTTATCTGTTCAAGAGACCTAAGTAGCCATGGCCAGGTAGCTCAGCTGGTTAGAGCTCATCCTGTACACCAAAATTGCAGGTTGGTCCTGGTCAGGGCACAGACAGGAATCGACCAATGAAGGCGTGAGTGAAGAGACCAACAACTGGGTGTTTCTGTCTCTCTCCTCCTCCCTTTCTCTCCCCTCTCTCTCTAAAATCAATCAATTTTTTAAAGAGGTGTAAGTGATAAGAGAAAAATGCATACCAGTAATTACCATTTCTGGTGCTTTTCTCTTTATCACTGATGCCAAACAGTTTGGTTGTGATACGTGTCAGTATTGTTTTTTTTCATGTTTCTGTGCTTGGGGATCCTTAAACTCTTGGATCTGAGCATTTATTGTTTTCACCAACTCTGGGAAGAATTTCACAATTACTTTAAATACCCACCCCCCACCCCTCCCCAATGAGTGGTTTCTATTACCTGTGTATTACACTGCTTGAACTTGTCCCAAAGCTCAGGGATGCTCTTCATTTCCTTTTAATTCCTTTTCCTCTGTGCGTTTCATTTTACCTAGCTTCTGTTGCTCTGTCCTCACGGTCAGTGATCTGTTTTCTGGCCGTGCTGTTAATCTGGTCCAGTGTGATTTTCATCTAAAGAAGAGAGTGTAGTTTTTATCTGCAGAAGTTCAATTTGACTCATTTAAAATATCTTCTCTGTCTCTACTCATTTTTTTTAGCGTATGGAACATGGTTGTAAACTATTTAACCTCTGCTAACTGTGTCAGTGCTAAGCCCATTTCATTTGGTTGATTATTCTCTTTAGGGGTTGTGCTTTCCTACCTCTTCCCCCGATTTCTCAGCTCGATCTCTCTTCAGCTCTGTCTCAGTTCTCCCTCCTGGCTCCATGGCTGGGAGCTCCCAGGCAGTAGCTGTGGGGCTGGCCTTGCCTGTCCCGCGTCTCTCATTGGGAGCATTGGGCGTGTCCCCAGTAAGTCACATCCTGACTTCAGAACTGAGAGGACCGAAGCATAAATATCTGCGAGCAGGCGAGTGTGTGTGTGTAAATTTCACAATTGTACACATGTGCTTGTATGTGACATACATATGTGCATGTGTCAGTTACATGTGTGTATCACACATACTATGCATGTTAGGATGTAAGAGTTTGGGTATAAATATATACACATATTCATGTTAGTGGAGTATCAGTCAATTCCTATTCTCTTGAGGATTTTCTTTTCTAAACTTGGTATGCATTTTGAATATTGCCGGAGGCTTTTCAGCATCTTGGAGATACAAGATTTTGCTTCTTGGCTGTATTCTAATATCATATCATATTAATAGATTGGCAGATAACAAACTCTTCTATTTTCTTGGAATAAATCTCATTTAGCTGTTATATGTGATCTCTTCAGTCTGGTATCGGACTCATTTTGGATATTTGTGTTGACATGAGTGATGGGCTGTGTAATTTTACTTCCTGAGTAAGCAGTCTTCTAACCCCTCCCATTCCTTGCCTTCTGGACTAAACTAAGGCAGAAGGTTGTTACCTCCGCTCGGTGATTTGATAGCTCACTTGACTTGGCCTTGGAAGAACCTACATGTCCTGCTTTGCTCTGTCAGTCAGCTCTGCTTTCGCCCCCCGGGGCCCCTCCGCTGGGGACCCACAGCGGGGCTGTGTCAGTGCGTGTCATCAGGTTTACGTGCTAGTGTGGCTGGGTCAGAGTTCCAGGTCACAATTCCCTTTCCTTTTAAAAGCTATGGGCAGTTTTCCAGGAGAAACAATGTCGGTGACTGAGGGTCTGGTTTGTTTTTCTCCTCTGTAACTTTTTGGGATTTTTTTCTTATCCTTTTGAATATTGTATGAGGAGATTGCTGGATCTCTGTATTTTTCCCAGTATTCTCCTTTGCGTGTTATATACCCCTTGTGATGTGAAGGCTGAAGTGAATCTTCCACTCTGGTACCATTTTCGCTTCTGCCTTTTGTATTTCCTGTTGTTCCTCCTCCATGTTCTGTCTTTCTGAAAATGTGAAATCTGTTGGATCTGGCTTTCTTAATAAAACATAATAATCCAGTCTTTAATTTCGAAATATCCTCTGGAGGCTGTTTCTGAGCAGAATAATCAACATTTTATGGAGGCAATATCCTGCTTAATATATTAAAAATATAAATTAATACAAAACAACATAAGTTGTTTCTTTTATGGATTTGATTCTATTGTTGCTGGGTTGTTCATCTTGATGCATATCTTTTATTTCTGCTGTTTTCCTCAGCTGACGATTCTTGACTTTTTGACTTCAGTTTCTGAGAGAACAGTTGCTAAAGCCACAGTGAGTGCAGTCAGCGAATGGCCCCATTTGCCCCTCCCCCCTTTACGGAGGCGCTGGCTCCAGAAGGGAATGGGCAGGGGTGTATGTAATTCGATTGCACTCACTTCATTCTCCTCTAATCTTTTCATTGTGGTAAAATATACCTAACACTGACTTTGCTGTCTTAAGCACCTTTAAATGCTACCACTCAGCGGCATGAAGTACATTCGTATCATGCAGCTGTCCCCGCCAGCATCTCCAGAAGCTTCTCAACCAGCAGAATGGAGATGCTGTCCCTGTTCATGTCTTCCCTGCCCCTGGCAAGCCCGTTCTCCTCCCCGTGTATAGGACTTTGACTCCTCTAAGCACCTTGTATAAACAGAATCGTATGGCATTTGTCTCTTTGTGACTGGCTTATTTCACTTAGCACGACATCCTTGAAGTTCATCCATGTTGTGGCATCTGTCAAAATTTCTCTGATTTTTAAGGCAGAAACATGTTCTGTTATGAGTGTGTACTGCATTTCTCCAACTTCTTTATCCACCCGTGGACACCTGGGTTGCTCCCACATCTGAGCTGTTGGAATAATACCACTGTGAACACGGACACGCAAATATCTCTTCAAGTCCTTACTTTCAGCTTCTAGGGCATAGACCCAGAGATGGAATTGCTAACCATGTGGTTGGTAATTCTGGTTGATTTTTTGAGGAGCCACTGTACCGAGTCCACAGCAGTTGCAGCACGTCACATTCCCACCAGCAATGCGCCCAAGGGTCCCAGGCTCTCCAGTGCTTGTTGCTTGGCCAAGGGGAAGTTGTCCAGGCTGCTTGCTGGTGAGAGTCGTTTTCTGAGCGTGGCCTCCGGGAAAACCTCCACACTCATCACAGACTGAGTTGACTGTCCACCCTGGTTTGCCTGGGGTGGTCTGGGATTACACCCCCATTCCCAATGTGCCATCTGGCTCACTCTTTGTCCCGGATGGAAGTTTTCTGTTTGGACGGCAAATGTGTCACCCCTTAATTGTGGGGCTCTGGAGTGGCATGCCATGCTAGTCTTGGCCGCACGACTTCAAACAGACTCACCCGTCATCAGGCCACTCTGTGCAGTGAGAATGTTATGGAAAATAATTCAGAAAATAATGACTCTGGCGCGATTTGGGGTAATGGAGTGAGGCTTTATTACGCATGCGGACCCAGAGGAGGCAGTCTCCAAATTCTGGGCCCCAAACCTTGGCTGAGCAGGGCTTTTATTGCTCTCCAGATGCCCTATCCTACATGGCAGAAGTAGGAGGTACAGAAGCTGATGCAAAAATAACTCTAGGGTTGAGGTGTCCTTGAGGTGTCCTTATCGGAAGCTGGGTGTTCAGAAGCCAAAAACAGGAGTTATCTGCTATGTACAGACGGGAGTTAGCTGCTATAAGAACAGGAAGCCCTGGGCAGCTCAGGTGGCCCTGTGTTCAATTTCAGTCAGGCCGTTGCCGTGTGGCAATGGGAGCTGCTGACGGGCGCGGGGACACTCGAGGGCTCTGCGGGCAAGCCTGCTGGTCACTTGTGTTGCGGCCCAGCTCCCGCCCAGTGAGAATGTGGTCCGTGGCTCTGACCTCTCAGCACTCTGCCTCACATCACGAGAATTCCATCAAGAAACCCTCCTCCTGGAAACCTGCAGCTGGGCCCCAGGGCTCCTGGGAGAATGGACTCAGTTGTTAATTTCTTTGAATTGGACTCGTAGGGTTTTGTCTTAGGCAAGAAAGTAATTGTGTGTTTTCAGCTTGCTCTCGAGTTGGAATTGCTTCTTACTGCGATAGACCTGTCCTTGACAAAGTGCCCTCTTGGTCTCTGCCCTGTGCTGACCCCATAATACCTGTGCCACTTCGTTTTTTGCCATGGACACATTTCACACGTCACCCTTGTCCTTCCCCTTCATCCTGTGGGATCCCCAGCACAGCCTGGGAATCCCAGTCTGACGACAGAAAGTGAAAACAGTTCACATCACCTGGTGCACTTCATCCTAATGACTCCTCAGCATTCATGCCAGTGTGGCTGTTGCCGCTGGGAGAAGGAAATACTGGGGATAAAATGCAAAGGAAGGGAAAGCTTGGTCACACAGAGCAGGCCGTGGGGGTGGGGGTCGGGCTTGGAGAACTGGTGGTGGGGCCTCCAGAGAGGTAAGTGTAAGAGGGAGGCAGGGGCAAGAAGGGCACCAGCACAGGGCGGGGAAGGGGGGCACCCAGCCGAGGCGGCTGAAGAATTGACTGGCGGTAAACAGCTTATGCATATGCCTGGTGTCTGCTTACTGGGGCCAAGGCTTCCTGAGGGCAGGAATGAAGCCTTATTCATTGTGGCCCGCAAACTCAGGTGCTTCCATTGTGAAACCGGAAAACAGTTTCTTTGTGGTCTGAGGGTTTTGTTAGTTTATTTTATCTTTTGACATAGGAAGGAACCCAAAGGCCATGCGTTTGCTATATGGTCAGTTTTTCTTCTACAGCTTGTAGCTTCAAAGGTAACCACGCTCCTGGTTGACTTTGCCAGTGAGCTCAGTAAGCTCTTGTCCCCGGACTCCTTGTCCCCGTCACCCAATTCTGACCATGGTGCCATTGCAGGAGCCAGTGTCATTCAGGGACGTGGCTGTGGACTTCACCCAGGAGGAGTGGCAGCAGCTGGACCCCGTGGAGAAGACGACCTATAGGGATGTGATGCTGGAGAACTACAGCCACCTGGTCTCCGTGGGTGAGCGGGGCGGGTGCTCGGAGCTGTGTTCTGTGGGGGCTTCTCGTCCAGCGATTTTATCCTCGACTTCGAAGAAATAAGTGATAAGACCATTAAATTCCTGTGGGTACCAGGTAGTGTTTGTATCTCTGCTTCCCATCAGAAGTTCTAGTGTTGATAAGGTGCAAAGCAGGCCACCAGACCCCGCAGCCTCCAAGCAGCACCTTCCGTACGGAGACGAGGTGGCTGAGCAGCTGGCCCGAGCCCGCTCCATTTCTCACGCACAGGGTACGACAGCACCAAACCCAACGTGATCGTCAAGTTGGAGCAGGGGGAGGAGCCGTGGGCAGCAGAAGGTGACTTCCCGTGCCAGAGTTGTCCTGGTGAGTGAGTGGAATGTCCCAGTTTTAGAAACAGTCCTCCGACCTTTGTCAGGATCCCCAGTGCTTGTGTGCCTCAGGGCTCCAAGTCCCGGCTCCCACTATCCCGGCCACACTCGCTGTCCAGCATGTGGCCGCAGCCTCCCCGTGGTCTCACGCCACCTACAGGGGTGGTCCGTACTCACAGTCTCTGCCCTGGCCATGCGTGCTCAGGGCCTAGCCTTCTTGTTATCATGGAATTCCTTTGTTTCCAGGCACTTGAAAGTCTGACAGGAAATGTTCTTTTTATCTTTCATTTTCTTTCCTTTTTTGCTGAGAAATGCCCTGGGCTCATTTCCTGCCACCAGTTTCTTTTTCCACACTGTGCACTCAGATGCTGACACCTTGTCCCCTCCCGAAGGTGTGAGGCCGGTCTCCACCTCGCTGCCCAGTGTGCAGGGTGCTGACCACCGCTCTCCAGCCTCGTCCATCCTCCATTTGTCTGGTGCCGTGACACCAGCTGCACCTTCCTCTTTTCCCCATGTGTTCTCATGTCTGTCTGGCCGTTCCCATGTCACAACAGACGTTCTGGATGAGTTTGTCTCATCAGGGGGTTTTGGTTCATTCTCTGGCCTTCCTCAGGGTGCTGTCCCTGGGACTTGCTGTCTACTTCTTTACTTTTCTGAGGGCCCCCTAAAAGGAATCGTGTAGTTTCAACCATTAGGACTTCATTTGTATGTGTGCTGCTGATGCACCTCAACACCCTCCACCTTTAACCTGCGGTTCAGGGGACTGTTTTCCCTGGCAGGTGCCAGCGCCCTTCTTCCCTTCTCCGATCAGTAGTCCTGGGCCCGTCCCTCCGTTCGCTACAGGGACAGGTCGTGAGAACAGGAACTTGAGCTTAGGCTTGTGGCTGGGGCAGGAGCCTGGGCCCCCTGGAGCAGCGGGCGTCTGTGAGGACTAGTGCAGGGCTGGTTTGAACGAGCACTGTGGACGTAGGTCCTGAAAAGTCTCACTGGTGAGGTCTGTCTTCTCAGGGGTTTTTCTGTTGATATTTGGGGCTATGGGGGCTCGGTATGTAGATTTTGGAGCACAGAACAGTCAGTGTTGCGTTAAACATGGATGAGAGTAGCTAACGAGAGATGAGAGAATCCAAAAATCTGTATTCTTGCTAGAGAAAAGCAGGGTTCTGATATTTAAGGTTTTACACCAAACGAAATCCAGGAGTGTGGGGCTCTTGTTTGTATTCGGAGTTCAGTCACAGTGTCGTGTTAGACCCAGGACTAGTTTTGGACATTTAAGTCAGGAAGCCGGAAGGAAGTGAATGACGAAACGGAATGAGGGTCTGCTTTGTCAGAGCATTCTAAGCAGACGACATGTGCTAACTGAGCTGGTCTATTCCCAGCCCTGTGCCCCAGGCACCGTGGCCCACAATCCAGGTGAGTGAAATTGCATCACAGCCAAGTCACTTGCCCAGGTTCCCCTGGCTTGTCATGTGTTGGAGTCAGAGTTCAGCCCTACCAGCCACTGCACTCTGCTGTGCAAGCCAGTCCAATAAGGCTGAGTGTAGAATAAGGCTGTCTGCCCCTCAGAGAGTGCATGAGCCACGCCAGCCAGGGTAGGGGGTGATCTTATTGGAAAGTTTTCTTGCCATCTGGTCCTACATCTTCGGGATGTAAATTCTCTGGAAACTTGCCTTCCTGGTGAGTGTGCTCAGGGCTAGGCAGGCAGGGCACTGGTCCTGAGACTGTCTCTGAGTGTGAGGAAAAATGGAGCTTTTGGAATGTTTATTTGGATTTCTTTGCAGAATAGAAAGGCCATGCTTTTGGAAGGATTTATACTAGTGGAGATATTACTATGGTAATCTTGTTATAAAGTGATGTATTTCCATTTATATAAGTTGTAATCTCTTTCTCCCCAGTGTAATTCAATCTTGAACGTTCCTTTTGAATATCCATCTAGTACTTGTTCTTCTCTCCCGGATCCTGTCTGCTCGAGTCCTCCAATTTCTGCCTGCATCTAGCGCTCTTTCAGTGACTGTCCTCTGCTCTTCGTCTCTTGTGTTCATTTGACCTTTTCTACCAAAGCATTCAACATATTCATAAAGTAACAAAGGCACTCATGTTCAAAGTGAATTTATTCTCCCTTTATCTACTAATGCCAAGTCCTATCCCACTCTCATCCCTCCCCTGTGCCCCCCAGCCCCACCCCTGTGTGTATATGTGTGTTTGTCTGTCCTATATGACAAATCAAGGAGAAAAGAAGGCTGTACATTCGTTATTTGTGAGGTTGGCCTAAACACCAGAGTCAACCCCACAGCAGGGCCCTCGGAACCACTCCCATTCTGTAGCTGGCATATTCGGACTCACAAGGTTCATTTAATTTTATTCCTTTTCAGAAGAAGTCTGGAAAGCTGACAACGTGTTAGACAGAATCCGAGAAATTGAAGACGAACATTCAAGGCAAGCAGTTTGTATCAATACCAAAACCCTGACTGAAAAGAGAGAGAATGCATTTGATAAAACTTGTAACACAGAAGCAAGCCCTGTTCCTTCCAGCATATCTCATGATTGTGTCTCATGTGGAAAAAATTTAGAGCCAAGTTCGGAATTAATCATTAGTGATGGGAGCTATGCAAGAAAGAAACGGGGTGAGTGTGGTGAATGCGGGGAAACACACTGTGGAGAGAGACCCTATGCATCTAATCAGAACGGGAGAGGCTTTTCTCAAAATGAAGAAAGTGTTCTTCAGAAAATTGATATTTTAGAGAAACCCTTTGACTATAATGAATGCATGGAAGCCTTAGACAATGAGACTGTATTCATTGCTCGTACAAGCGCTTATGTGGGGGAGAAGCCCTATGAGTGGAGCGATTCTGGATCAGACTTCCTCCCGATGTCAAATTTTAACGTGTACCAGAGATCACAAGTGGAATTGAAGCCCTTTGAATGCAGCGAATGTGGGAAATCCTTCTGTAAAAAGTCAAAGTTCATTATACATCAGAGGGCTCACACAGGAGAGAAACCCTACGAATGTAACGTGTGTGGGAAATCCTTCAGCCAAAAGGGAACGCTCACTGTGCACCGGAGATCACACTTAGAGGAGAAGCCCTACAAGTGTACCGAGTGTGGGAAAACCTTCTGTCAGAAGCTACATCTCACTCAGCACTTGAGAACTCACTCAGGAGAGAAGCCCTATGAATGTAACGAGTGTGGGAAAACCTTCTGCCAGAAGACGCACCTCACCCTGCACCAGAGAAACCATTCAGGAGAGAGGCCATATCCCTGTAACGAATGTGGGAAGTCCTTCTCCCGCAAGTCAGCCCTCAGTGACCATCAGAGAACGCACACGGGGGAGAAACTGTATCAGTGTAATGAGTGTGGGAAGTCCTACTACCGCAAGTCAACCCTTATCACACACCAGAGAACACACACCGGCGAGAAACCCTATCAGTGTAGTGAGTGTGGGAAGTTCTTTTCTCGGGTGTCGTACCTCACCATACACTATAGAAGCCATTTGGAAGAGAAACCTTATGAATGTAATGAGTGTGGCAAAACCTTCAATTTAAATTCAGCCTTCATTCGACATCGCAAAGTGCACACAGAGGAGAAAGCCCATGAGTGCAGTGAGTGTGGGAAGTCCTCCCAATTCAGCTGTGTCACTGCCTATCATGCAAGCCCTTTAGGAGAGAAGCCCTATGAATGTAATGAGTGTGGGAAACCCTTCCTTGGAAGCTCAGCCTTTGACGGGCACCAGTCACTTCCGAAAGGAGAGCAATCCTACGAATGTAACATCTGTGGAAAACTGTTCTCGGACTTGTCGTACTACACTGTGCACTATCGAGGCCATTCGGAAGAGAAGCCCTATGGCTGTAATGAGTGTGGGAAGACCTTCTCTCATAACTCGTCCCTCTTCAGGCACCAGAGGGTCCACACGGGAGAGAAGCCCTACGAGTGCTATGAATGTGGGAAGTTCTTCTCTCAGAAGTCATATCTCACCATCCATCACAGAATCCACTCGGGGGAGAAGCCCTACGAATGTAGTAAATGTGGGAAAGTCTTCTCCCGAATGTCAAACCTCACTGTACACTATAGAAGCCATTCGGGAGAGAAGCCCTATGAATGTAACGAGTGTGGAAAAGTCTTTTCTCAGAAGTCATACCTCACTGTCCATTACAGAACTCATTCAGGAGAGAAACCCTATGAATGTAACGAGTGTGGGAAAAAATTCCACCACAGATCAGCCTTCAATAGCCATCAGCGAATCCATAGGAGAGGAAATATGAGTGTACTTGAGGTGGGCAACCTCCTGTGAAGTCCAACCTCATTTTAGAAAACCCTCTGAATATAATGATTTGGAGTCAGATATCATGATAGAGAGTTCATGCTTCTGAATGGGGAAAATATTTAGGCATTAGGTTTATTTTAATCTGAATTTTCACAGAGAAGAGTCCTTAAGAAGATAAGAAGCAAAGCCTTCATCAAGACACTACAACTCATTGGACATTAGATAATTTATATGGGAGTAAACTTTATAAATATTTAATATTTATTTTGGATTCAAATTGTACTTACATATCAGGGAATCATACCAAGGCAAAATCTGTCGAAGCAGTAACTGTGGGAAAATATTTTGTCTTGGACACTTAGATCAAAAGCCATATTTCTGGTGTAAAATCACGTGTTTATAAGAAAGCTATCAGAAGTTACCACCTCAGAATAAATCTTTGTTGTATAAAGTGAAGTTTCCAGGTCGTCAAGGCCAGATAATGAGGTCGGCAGCACTAACACCCTGGAGGAAGATTCCGTCATGTTTTACAAATGCAATCTAGCAATAATTCTATGCAATTCTACACTGGGGTCAGAGTAATGTGTGAGAAGGCAGTGGTCTTATTTGCATAATGAGATGGCAAAATGTTGGTTAGATGTTTGGGAGGTACAAAATAATTAAATGCATAATTTTCTATTCAGAGGCATTTATAAATGAGTTTCTAATAAGTGCCTCGTTAATAGTGATGTTTGTATTTTTCAACTACATTTGAGCAAAAAGTATTTTAAAACAGACTATTTTCATAGACTATAGGTAATTTGGAACTAGGTCTGTGTCAGTGGTACAGGACAGCTGTCCTGCTCGCACTCCGTGGGGTGTGTCCTGCTCTCAGACTGCTCAGGCTTAGCCCCTAAGTTTGGTTGGGCAGTGTGCCAGGACCGGGTAATGCAGAAATTGTATCTGCTTTCGTTTCATATGAATACAGGGGTGTTGTTTTGGGTACTGCCCCTTATTTCCAATATTTTGGAACAAATTAATACAAGTCTCACAGACACTTTTGATTAACACGATGTCCTTTCTCCCCTTTTCTTGGTGGAAGGGTTTGGTGCTTGTCATTTCTTCATGTGACTCAGAGGGTAAGTCCCAATTAGTCCAAATCAGTCCTGATAATTCCATTCTGAGTGCCAAGTAACTATTACATGGCTGCCTGACCCCATCTGGGCACCCACTGAGCAGGTGTGTTTTACCCCAGGGATGGGAGGTGATTTAATCATCAAAAGTGAGTAACTGTAGCACATCACATGAGGAAAGTAATGTAGTAGCAAGAAACTAATGTGATGAAATCACCCCCATTTGTGTTCTCAGCCACTGTGCAAAGACAGGAGCTTCTTTAATCATACAAAGCATATCTTAAACTACATTCAGCATCATACCTAGGAGTGAAGTATTGAAAGTTTTCTCCCAAGATAAAAAAAAAAATAGACAAAGATGTCTACTATGACTAATTAAACTATGCAGATGGACCTCGCCAGGAAAGCGGAGGAAGAAACATAATCAAAAGGCATAAGGTTTAGAATGAAGTAAAGCTTTCATTTGCAGGTGACATGATTGGTGCATAGAAAATTCTGACGATTATACAGATAATTAGAATCAGTGAGTAAATTTAGCAAGGTATCTGCATATAAGTTCATTATGGATAATGTGTGTTAATATACCACCAGTGAACATAGAAAGTGAAAAATTTAGAAGCAATACCTCTTATAATAGCATCAAAAACCCTCAAGTGCCTAGGGGAAAACTTACTTAACCATATTTTCAAATTAAAAAACAAATAATTATGAAACAGAGGGTTGTGTTTAGTCTGTGGATTCTAGGACAGTTCTTTAAAAGATGTCAGTTTTCCTCAAATTCATATATTCAAAACAATATTAAAGTTCTTATGAAATTTAGCTCATTCTAAAATCTGTGTAAAAATTCAAAAGATTGATAATAGTCAAGGCTGTCTTCTAGGACAGAGCAAGAGGACTTGTATTTACAATCATCAAAGTCTGTTACAAAGCCACTGAAGTTACTATGGTGGGACATTGGAGTAGAGATAAACTAGTGAAGCAGATTGTGTGTCCAGAAACACCCATCCATATAATACCATCAGTTGGTGATGAAGATGACAATGCAGTGTAACTTGGGAAAACATGTTCTTTCCAATAAATGCTTTGTCTATTAAATGCCATAATTTAATTAAAAAGTTGAGATGAAATGTAGATCTAAATATGACATGTAACATAATAAAGCTATTAGAAGAAAACTTACAGTAAACAAAATTTTCTTAAGTCTCAAAAAGCACCAAACCATCAAATAAAACATTCATTTTTACTTATCAAAAAAAGATGCCATTAAGAAAGGAAGGTAGGCAAACGACAGGGGGGGGAAGAATGTGCAGTTCACCGCATGACTGGAGACTTGAGTGTAGGGGCTGGTAGTGAGCATTTGGGTTGTGCACCCTGGACGGTCTCTGACACAGACACCCGACTTTGCTTCTGTTGGACAAGAGCCCTGTACGGTGCAGAACAAATGAGCGTGTCAGAGCCCGGATAGAACTTCACAGACCAGCGACAGTCTCGACTGACCATAGTTGCCAATCACCTAGTCTAAAACAAAAAAATGCCTACAAATCAACAAAGTTAGAAAATGGTTAAAAGACTTGGATATCCACTTCACCAAAGAGGAGATTCAGATGACCAATAAACATGAAAAGGTATGTTAATTTTTTTAGTGATCAGGAAAAATGCAAATTTTAAAAGTGCCATGTGGTGCTGCCACCCACCCACTGAAATGGTTAGAATGAAAAGCATTGAAAAGCATCAAGTTCTGGCAAGAATGTGCTGCTGCTGGTGTCGCTGACAGGACCATTTGGGTAGCCAAGGGCACCTTGGGCCCAACGAGTGCACGCGCTTTCAGCCAGACCCCACGGAAATGCTCGTACGCATTCCCCACAGGTACCTGTCCTGGAACATTCGTGTAAGATGCGAAAACCAGAGCCATCTAAAGGCCTGCGTGCAGCAGGGTGAAGGCACGGGAGTGGCATGTTTCACTCAGAATGCTGTAGAGCGAGGGGGATGGCCTGGCAGTAACACTGCTGTGTCTCACAGACCGTGCCAAGTGAAGGGTCCAGACAGACGTGAACATCGTGTGTGATAACAAAACGTGTCTGCGCAGTTAGAAGTCAGGACATCGGTCAGCCTTGGCAAAGGCTGGGAGAGGGGCCCAGTGGTGCCGGTAACGAGCTGTTTTGAGGTCCGGGTGCTGAGTGTTGGAGTGTGCTGTGCGCACCTGGTGTGCGTGTCCTGCATGTGCATTATTCTCCCATAAAAAGTTGTTGAAATGACAAATGTCTACCATTTTGTTGCTCAGCGCTCTTGCCACCTGCTTCTACATGGGTGTGGATATGCTGCAGGATAGAGTTCGATGGTAGATTTTGCATAATTCTGTGTAGTTTTACGGCAACTACTTTCTAGTAGTTTTAATGGCAACTACTAGTAGTAGTTAAAATTAAATTAAAATTCTAGTAGTTTTAATAGCAACTACTAAGATTTCCTACCCTGCAACCAGAAAGCTTAATTGCTGTAATGTATATTTTAAGTGGCGCATCTGAAAGGTGATGGGCCACTGCATATTTTGTCATCCTGCCCTTTGCATATGCAAGTGGGTCTGAACTGCCTCTTCAATAAAACTGACATGTGTAAACATTTCGTATTTTCTCAAGTGCACATTTCTGATTTGGGGGGACTTCATTACCCTGTTGCAGGGGTGACCTTTGAGGAATATAAATATAATGGTGAGTGACTTCATGAAAAAGCATATTTAAGAGTTTTCAGGTGATCTCTGAGGTACTGGTGACAACGCATCTGAAGCGAAGGGAGCGGTTAACCGAGACTTCGCACTGAAACCAGTGAAGCCCTTGATGGGGCGTGGGTGCAGCTGGGACGAAGCAGACTGAATGCGCTGAGCTATGTCCACCTTCTCGTACTCGGCCGAGCGGGGAAGTGTGCGTGGGTTGGCTGGGTCGGTGGACGTGGGGGCCTGAACGTGAGGTCCCCCCTCCATCCCCATAGTTACTGCCGCTCGACATGGGGTCAGTGAACATTCCACATTGTCCTCTCCAGTCCGTTCAATCATGCAGAAGACAGTGCCAGACCCCCTGACACCCGAGGACAAAAGCTCATTCACTGTTCCTGTTCCATACCGAATCGCGCCTGGGTGTGGTGTTCAGCGTCGGTCCTGCCCGGCCCTCGGCAGAGGGAGCTGAACAGGGCAGCACCGGCCCCGGGGACCCACACGCGCGGCTCCACTCCCGCTTGGGGCTGGTCTGCGAGGAGGGACGAGGCGGGGTACATCTCCGGGGTCTTGCTCAGCAAACAGGCGGCTCTGGCTTAGGGGCGCGGCCTGTTGTGACAGGGACAGGTCCAGGGGATGGTTAGTCCCAACTCTAGGGGTGCGGTTGGAGGGTGGGGGCGTGGCTGTGTCCTGGAACCGGTGGGGGCGGGGGGGGGTAATAGCAGTGGGTGTCGTTTTGGGTGGGCGTGGCTTGGGCTCGAGCCTGCGTCCAGAGCTCCTGGGCAGCTCAAGCAATTGTATCCAACAGTCCTGGGGGAGCCCGAGGCCGGTGTCCAGGCTGTGGTAGGCAAAGCGTGACTGAGGCCTGGGCGTGAGGGCCGGGCCTCTGGGCGATGGGCCTGGCACACAGGAGGGGGCGGAGGAGTCGGAGAGGGGGTGGGCAGGTTGGCAGGCAGTGTCTGGACAAAGCGTGGGGCCTCTGACCTCTCACCGTCCCCTCCCACCCCCTTCCCCAGCCCTGCCTAGCCATGTGGTGGCCACTGGTGCTGCTGCTGCTGCTGCTGCTCTCTGTCACCCCCGTCCCCACCGCCACTGCCGCTCCCATCCCGAATGCCAAAACAGAGGACAGTTGGCCGAACCTACTGCAAGGTGGCGACCGCCTCTAACTGCGGGTCGGATGGGGAAAGGAGGGCGAAGGCAGGAAGGAGGGACGGGGCAGACAGCGAGAGAGACTGGGGGGAGAGGGGACGGGGCGGGGGGGGGGGGCGGCGGACAGAGACGGAGATAACAGGAAGAGGCCCACAGGACCGAGAGGGGCAGGAATAGGGGAGAGTGGGAGAGACCAGGGACAGGGTTGAGGGCAGGAACCCCGATAAGAAGTGGGGATGATATGGGGGTGTGGGCTAGTTGGGCCCTCAGGGTCAGTGGGTAGAGAGTGAAGAAGGAGAGGAGGGGATGCAGGGCGGCCCGGAAGGCCATCTAACCCTCAGCTCACCCGCTGTGCGCCCTCCGGTACCTGCTGCAGATCAGGGAGGCTGCTTCTCTGCCCCATGGGCGCTATCGCCTCTGCAGGGGCCCTGGCTGGGGGGCAGCGCCCTTCCTGGCTGGCAGCAGGAGCACTTCCTGGAGCTCATCTTGTTCTTGCCCAGGTGCCCAGGCTGGAGAACATGAAAAGCTGTGGGTGGCCAAAAACCTAGCCCCAAAATGTAGCTCTCCTCTGGGGTCATGAGGTGGCTGCGCAGCGGGGCACCCCAGAGTTGGGGACTGTGTCTCCACGAGGAGCATACACCTTCTGCGGCAGGCTCCTCAAGGGGGCCCAAGAGGCAGGGACACCAGGGGCCTCCCCTGCCCCACACAGCCCACCCCCCCAGACGCACTCTTGTCCCTTCCCAGGCTCAGCATCAGCCACAGTGGCTGGAGGTGCACATCAGGGCACTGGCAGAGGGCAGACATGTGTCCTCACCAGCCCCCACCCTCAGCTGCACTTAGAAATAAAGTTCTTTTTTGCAGTCAGCTTGCTGCTTCCTTCCAAGACCTGCTCCCAACTGGAAAACGATTTGTCTGCTTTTACCTAGTGCCACTTAGAAGCTCCCCAGTCAGGGAGGTACTTCCCAATGCATCCCCCGAGAACACAGCTCACACTCAGTTCTCAAAGAGGTTTCCTTGTGGAGAATTAGACCTGCACTTAGTGGGTCCGCTGTGAGCTGTCTGGAGGGATGTCCTTCCTGATGTGCCAGCCTCCCTTGAAATGCATACTTAAGAGCAGCAGTCACTAGAGGTCATGAGGAAGGTCACGGAGCCAAAGTTTCCTGTCCAGGAGAACCTGGCACAGCCGGTCTGCTCTCCTGAAGCTTGTTGTAAAGACTTGATTTGAGAAAATGGCCCCCTGGAGGGTCTTGCCCTGGAGTAAGTCACTAAGAGTAGGGGGAACTCTTTGCCCTTTGGATCCATGGGATGGTGAGGTTTCCCTCTCTCCACGGATATTCCTGCTTGGATGCCATCTTTTGGGAGCTGAAGTCACCCTCAGGGAGCAGAACTCTTCAAACCCCTTCTGAGCCCCGTTCCCGAGTCACTGGCATGCAGCCTTTCAGCACAGTGGTGCGTCAGCTACCTCTGTGGTGGTGTTTTTTCACGGAAGGGTTACGGTTTGCTCTGCATCCCTCTCCATCAACCACATTTGGGTGTGCGTGATGCCCACTAATGTGAGAGGGAGGTGCCAGGGATTGACTCCCTGAAGTGTTTTTCTCCCCTGGGGGGTAAATTGGGATCTGGAGAAGTCTTACGCCACCAGCAGCCCTTGTCTTCCATGCTGCATGTTTACAGAAGCAATTGTCACATCCTTTGATGCCAGACACAACAGCGAAACTAATACGAGGTGCAAACAAACAAATGTTCCTTCAGAGAAGAGGGAAGGCAGCAGTGGCAATGGCAAGGGGGTGAGGGGGGTTTCTGGGGTTCTGGTGATGTTCTTTTTTTTTTTTACTTTGTGAAATTTCATCCAACTGTACCATTATTTTGTGCACTTTTCTGTAAGTCTATTATATGTCATTTTTTAAAGATTTATTTATTTACCTATTTATTTATTTTTAGAGAGGGGAAGGGAGGGAGAAAGAGAGGGAAAAGAAATATCAGTGTGTGGTTGCCTCTCACACGCCTCCACTGTGGACCTGGCCCGCAACCCAGGCATTGAACCAGTGACCCTTTGGTCTGACTGGGAATCGAACCAGTGACCCTTTGATTCACAGGCTGGCACTCAATCCACTGAGCCACACCAGCTTGGGCTATGTGTCATTTTTAATATTTATTTTTAAATGATGTTTAGCATGTAAAAATAAAATTGGATTCCTACCCACATCTTACAGGATAAATTGCATATGGATTAAACATGTAATGGGTAATAAAAATCAAATCATAAATGTCTAAGAAGAAAACATAGGGAAGTATATTTTGATTTAAAGTATAGTCTTTCAAGTATGATGCACCACCCAGAAGCTACAAAAGAAAACATAAGTCTGACTACACGGATATAAGAACAAATTTTCTCTGTGGCAAAAACCACTACAAACATCAGAAGACAAATATCAAAGCAGGAAATTAAAAACAAGTTATAACCAATAAGAAATAGAGCCCAAGACAAATAGAAAAAAATGAGAAAGAACATGAATAATCAGTGCCAAAAATACAAATATCTCTTAAAACTATGGAAAGGTCATTGTTACTCATAGAGAAGTACAAATTAAAGTTACACTGAGATACCGTATTTCTGCTGAATTATTGCTGTCCAAACAGGCTCTTCTCGCTGTGCTGGTGAAGGCCTGTGGCGAGACAGGTCTCTCCATACATTCCAGATGGAATGGAAGCACAAGACGCTATGATAACTGTGGAGAGTAACATGTCAGTGACTAGTAAAATACCAAAATTTAAAATGTGCTTCCTACTAAAATGTGCTTTGACCTACTAATTTCACACACACCAAATAACACAGGGACAGGGATGTTTATTGCAATGTTGAGATTAGAAACCATCTCCAGTCCTTCAACAGACACTTTAAAAAAATTTTTTTTAGCTTGGAGGAAAACATTAGGTTGTTTTTTTTTTTGGGGGGGGGTTAAGATTTTTATTTATTTTTAGAGAAGAGAAGGGAGAGAGAAAGAGAGGGAGACATCAATGTGTGGTTGCCTCTCGCACGCCCCCTACTGGAGAACTGGCCCACAACCCAAGTATGTGCCCTGACTAGGAATGGAACCAGCGACCCTTTGATTCACAGGCCAGCACCCAACCATTGAGCCACATCAGCCAGGGTTCAACAGACACTTTTAAATCAATTATGGCACCAACGTGCAGTGGCACAGGATGCAATGTGATGAAGAATGGGGATGCTCATCATTGTGCTGCAGCAGGGTGGGATAGGCAGGGGCCGCAGCGCAGAGTTTGAAGCAGAGGCACATGACCCACTCAACAGCTGTGTGACCGTGGGCAAGTTCTGCCCCACCTCGAGCTTCTGTGGTGATAATAGTACCTACACAAAAGGGTTGTGAGGATTGAAGGGATCAATATATTCTGTCACCAAAGAATAGTGTCTGCTAGATAGTAAAGACTACATAAATGTTTGTTAAATAAACTAGAGTAGGCCAATATAGAATGATTTCCAAGATACACTGCTAAGTGAAAGAGGACTTACACTGATAATTTGAGGCTGCTGCTAATATTTTGCCCCTTAAAAATACTAATAACTCAGACGCACACATGCTATCCCGTCTATACCTAGAATGTCTCTAAGGGAGTACGACCCTGAAAGGAGCTGCTGCCTCTGGGTGAGTGTGGAGCAGCGTTCTTGGGGCAGACCACACTTTTATACCCTTTTAATTTTGAACCAGGTACTTCATATTTTAAAAATAAATACTTGAAGTAGACAGTTAAAGAATGAATGCATACAGTAGTATGTGGAACAGGAATATAACTCAATATCAGAAGGGAATAGCAGGATACAAAGCTGTATATTCTGCAATGTTATAATTTTCTCTGCAAATGGACAACAAGATCACAAGAAGGCTGTGTGTTGGGTTTTGTTCAGCACTTTTCAGTATTTTCTAGTGATGATGATGGTTGTGGTGGTGGTGATAGTGGTAATGATGGTGGTGATGGTGATGATGGTGGTGGTGATAGTGGTGGTGGTGGTGGTGGTGATGGTGGTGATGGTGGTGATGGTGGTGGTGGTGGTGATGGTGGTGATGGTGGTGGTGGTGGTGGTGGTGGTGGTGGTGGTGGTGGTGGTGGTGGTGGTGGTGGTGGTGATGGTGGTGGTGGTGGTGGTGGTGGTGGTGGTGATGGTGGTGATGGTGGTGGTGATGAAAATGTCTACCCCCATTAACTATACCAGTCAGTCTATCCTGAGATCTCCAGTGTCCTGGTCACCTCTTGGGTCGAACTTTGGGGAAATGTGGAGAAAGCAGTAACTTTCCTCTCCTCTCTCCAGGGAGCTGCCTCCCAACCTGCTGTGGGTGCTCACTGCCCTGGGCTCAAGTTTACCCCCAGCTCTTGCTGCAAACAATCTCTTCATCTCTACAGGGAGTTGGCCTCCTGGCCCCAAAGTTTCAGCATCTCTCAGGAGACCCCCATTCAGGTTTCCCAAGTCCTCCCCCATCTCATCCCATCAGTGCCCAGCCTTCTGAGACCACATGCTCCTTAGGGACCACAGGTGGGGGAGAAGATTGTTAACGAGGCCCTGGGGTTTTGGACCAAGGCAGACCCTTAAGTGGGCCCTGGGAAACTTGTTAGGTAACCTCTCTCCTGAGGGCCCCTGGGCACTAAAGTGGGAAGACCATGGGAGAACATGGGGAATGATGTGGCAGATCAGTCTGCTCTTCATTCTCTATAAAACGCTTGTACACTCTCCTGTGATACTTGATTACTTTTGTCCACAGAGGAGCTGACATTCAGGGTGGGCCTTGAAGCACGGGTACAGTTCCAGGTGCGGAAGGGACAGTCTGCTGCAGAGATGCATGTATGTGCAAGGTCAGGGAGGAAAGAGTGATGTGGCACATGCAGGTGGCTGTGTGTCTGTGGCGAATGGCAGGTGCAGCAGAGATGGTGAGGGTGGGGACAGACAGGCACAGTGTGTCTGCAGGACAGTGGCTGGAGCCCGCACTCCTTCTAACCACAACTCAGGGCACCTCATCCTCACTCGCATTGGATCTGTCCCTCTCTCGGGGCTTATGGTTAGGACAGTGGGCAGTGGGCCCAGTGAACTGAGGGGCTAAGGAGGGAAATTCAGCCTGGAACTCAGGTCTGGTGGCCCTGAATCCAGATGTCCCCTTTAAAGAATTTTCATATTCTGTTCTTTTTCCTCCAGGAATGCCACGGAAGGTGGCTTCTGTGGGGTCTGGTGCCAGGTCCTGAGTCCAGGGCCCCTGATTCAGCAGCAGAGACCCATGTTTGTCACAGAGAGGAAATTCTGTGAGGAAGGAGCTGTAGGTCCAGAAGCCTGGGGCACACGGGAGATTCTTTCTGTCTCCCTGTCTGTCTTTCTGAGGAATCTGAGACCCAAAGAAAGAGGTGACTTGGGCAACCTTACAGGCAGGACTAGAAACCACCCTCCTGACTCAGCCCCCAGACTTCCCTATTATCTGACGCCACCTAGAGCCAAACGGTGAGGTGGGACATACCCCACAATGCACCGCACACACCCGTGCAAGTGGGCACTTTGCACCAACATGCTGGTCTAACTGTAAGGAGCTGTTCTGCTCTGTACACTGGTCGAAGATCCTTGTAAGACACAGAGACTGACATCAACTATGTTACACTTCATCTGTCGTCTCCCTGCCTGAGTCAGAACTCTAAGTTAAGCCCACGTCTCCCAAGTTCTTTGTGGGCTTTTGAAACACCGAAAGACCTCTTTAAAAGAAATGTTTCACCTTGGGAATAAACACATAACCACAAACACAACTTTTGATTGAACCATAAAATATCAGAGCTGGAAGAAACTGTAAAGACCATGTGGTCCGATTCTCCTCTCTCACAGGCGAGGAGACAAGCTCCGGGATGCCCTGACCAGGGCTCCGCCACATGGTCGGTGGCTGCGGGTGGCTGCGTGGTCACGATGCAGCGGCTGTTGGTCCAGGCGCCATAAAAATGACCTCATGCCCTGCCAGCCTCCCACAAGGAGAGGAACCATTGGTTAAACACCAGCCTGGTCAGATAGTGGGACGGGCATCAGTAGGCATCATTACAGCACATATGAAATGCTTCGAAGCTGTGTTTCCACTGAGCCAGTTGTGCTTAGATGGCTAGGTGGGGAAAGGTAGATGACTCTGGTAGGTTTTGGGGGACAGGGCATTGACCTTGAAGCTGACTGATTACGTGTACCCAACCTGAGATGAATAGTTGATGCTGAGAGGCATGTTAGGGGAGGAGCCAACAGAGGTTGGGGACAGTGGGCCTTTTTAAGGGGTTACTCCTCTCACTCTGGGACCCCAAGGCCTGAAAACCAGGACATTGCAGGGACACTGAGGGACACCACAGGGACACTGAGAGGAGGTGTACATTTGGGGGGAATGAAGACTGAGTGACGAATTCCTTTGCTTACGGTAACTCAGCAAACAACAAATGGGACCCACACCTTTGATTCCAGGGGACTGAGTTTAGTGGCATTGCCACGACAACCATGGAAGGACAGGAGGACACCAAACCTGCCTGGGGCACAGGAGTGTGTCCACGGGACACAGCATGTGAGTTCAGCCTTGAAGGAGGAACAGAACCTTCCCAGCTTACCCAGGTGATGTGGGGATGCCAGGGGGTCCCAGGAAATGGGAACAGGGTGTGGTGGCCACCCACTCCCACTCAGTCTGTGGTGCAAACGAGCAGCAGGAGACGAAGCTGGAAGTCAGGTGTGAAGGGCTGAGAGACCGAGGGTGCTGCACTGAGGATTTTGGACTTTGTCCTAGAGGTTAAAAAGGGACAGTGGAGCTCAGAATTAGCATCCTGGTGTCTATTGTTTAGAAGGGTCCTTCCAGTTGGTGCTATGAAAAGTGATTGGAAGGAAGCAGCTGGAGGCGGGGGCACCAGGTAGAACCTGTTGTAACTATGCAGAAAAGAGCAAAAAAACAAAACAAACAAACAAAAAAAAAACAGTCATGAGAAGAAAGAGGACCCTCTGGCAGTTTGGGGTATTTCTGCAGAGGTGATGCCCGGTGGCACCTGAGGGTGCAGAACTACGAGTTTACCTGCAGGGGCTTCCCGATTTCCCACGTGGCCCTGAGCCAGCTCCGTCCACAGAAGCAGAGGGAGTTGGGATTAGAATCACAGGTTCAGTTGGGGACAGGCTGAACTGGAAGTGTTGGTGGGACACGTGGGTGGAAATCGAAGGGTCTGCAGCTAGGGAGAAGGGATTGGTGTTTAGATTTAGGGTCTGTCATCGGAGCTTCAGCCACGGTGATCATTTTGTGTGACGGGTCACGAAGGCTGCTTTTCATCATAACACGGAGCAGGGTGGGCCGTCTGCCCCAGTCATTTTCCCTGTAATTGAGTCAGAGGAATGACAGGCCTGGGATGGGTTTGTCCTGAGTCCAGCAAAGGGGAGGAAGGATAAAACAGAAATAAAACAGGAAGCAGGATCCAGAGCAGGAGGAGAGAAGCACACCTGGTCTATTAGCAAAGAGCTTGGGGGTGCCCCCTGCCCCCCTCATCCCAGCCAGGAGTGGCTGTGCAGGGAGAGTGGGGGGGCGGGGCTTCTGTTCCTGGAGCTTTTAAATGCTCACGCTCCTTCATCCCTGTGTCTGTCTGCAGGAGTAACCTGTTCCATCACTCAGAACCAGCCCACAGAGTAAGGAGGCTGTCAGGAGGAAATTGGAGTCCCTCCCGCTTTTTCTCATCTTGTCGCTGTGGGCTGGGACACAGACCGCCTGGTTCCATAGGTACAGATGATGTGGGGCTTAGAACATGGGATGGAACTGGAAGGGGGCGGATAGGTGTGCCAAAGACCCCGGGGCACCAGGAGGTGTGCAGGACATGGGGGCCAGAGGGAGAGCAGACAGCAGCTCTGCACATCTGAATCCCTGGGGGAAACTGGGCTGTGGGGAGTGAGGGTGGAAAGTACTGCATTTCAGAGAAGACCATGAATCCTTGGGAGGGGGGAAGAGGGTGTGAGAAGCAAGGGGTGGCCCCTGGAAGGCTGGGCAGAGGGGTCCGAGCCCAGGAGAGGCCAAGGACATGTACTTCCTGGGAGGCGAGTCACCCTGACTGTCCTCCCTGCCTGCACGCGTGTCCTCCCCCAGGTACAAACAACATGAGTCATTGCTCAAACTGGACCACATCGCAGGAGTTCATCATCCTCGGCTTCTCCGGGTGGCCCCAGTGGCTCCGGGCCCTGCTCTTTGCCCTCCTCCTGCCACTCTACCTGGTGACATTGGCAGGAAACCTGCTGATCCTGGGCCTGGCGGTGGTGGACGCTGCCTTGCACACACCCATGTACTTCTTCCTGGGGGCCCTGTCCGCTGTGGAGGCGGCTTACACGCTCGTACTCACTCCACGCATGCTGGCTGGCTTCCTCCTGCCTCCCGGAGGCCAGGCGGTGGCCCCCTCTACCTGTGCCGCCCAGATGGGCCTCTTTGTGGCGCTGGGTGGCTCCGAGTGCCTGCTGCTGGCTGCCATGGCCCTGGACCGCTACCTGGCCATCTGCCGCCCCCTCTACTATCCTCAGCTCATGACCCCGGGGCTCTGCTGGTGCCTTTTGGCCTCCTGCTGTGCTGGGGGCTCTGTGCTGGCTGTGGGCCTCACCACGGCCATCTTCCAGCTGTCCTTCTGCAGTGGCATGGTCAATCACGTCTTCTGTGACCTGCCAGCCGTGCTGGTACTAGCCTGTGGGAGCCGCGACCTCCAGGAGCACGTCCTGCTGGCAGCTTGCCTGCTGCTGCTGGTGCTGCCCCTGGCCCTGATCCTGCTGTCCTACACCCGGGTGCTGGTGGTCATTCTGCGCGTCGGCGGGGCCGCGGGCCGCCGGAAGGCCTTCCACACAGTGGCGTCGCATCTCACCGTGGCCGTGCTGCATTATGGCTGCGCCACGGTCATGTACGCCAGACCCCTGCGAAGCCGCTCCCTGGAGGAGGACAAGCTGGCGTCCCTCATCTACATCAACCTCACACCACTGCTGTATCCGGCCATCTACACGCTGCGGAACCGGGATGTGCAGGGCGCGCTGCAGCGCGTGCTCAGCCCCGGGACGCGGGGGACTGCCCACCAGGCTGGGGTCGCCTAATGCTGGATGCCAGGTGGCGTCTGTTCTGAATCTTCCTCGCTGATTGACGGAGACCTCACCGTCCCAGAACTACCAATGGCTCCGCATGGACGTTTGGAACCGGATGGGCCCAGCTCCGGGGGACTTCTGTGCAATGTAGGATGGTTAGCAGCATCGCTGTCTCTACCCACTAGATGGCAGTAGCACACACCACTCCGAAGCTGGGATCAGCAAAAATGTCATCAGACATTATTATTGCCCAATGTCCTCTGGAGAACAGAATCACCACTGGTTAGGAACCTCTGCTCAAAACTCTAGCCACAAAGTATCTTTTGAAGAGAAATGAGTGCTAACCTACAAGGAGTTTGTAATAGACAGAAACTTGAAAACAATCCAAATGTTCATGACCGTGATAGAGGCAAACAGTGTATCGAATAGTCATGCAGCAGAGTAAGACACGGCAATGAAAAAGACCAGCCTACTGTTACCAGCCAAAAATAAGCACAACAGAGAATCAATACTTAGCACAAGAAGATACAAAGAGTACATGCCGCACGGCTTCCGTTGAAATAAAGGCCAACATCATCCCTGGCTGGTGTGGCTCACTGGATTGAGCGCCCGCCTGGGAACCAAAAGGTATGTGGTTTGATTCCCAGTCAGGGCACATGCCTGGGTTGCAGGCCAGGTCTCCAGTAGGGGGCACTTGAGAGGCAACCACACATTGACGTTTCTCTCTTCTGCCTCCCTCCATTCCCCTCTCTAAAAATAAATAAATAAACAAAAATTTTAAAAAGGCCGACATCACACTTATTTGCACCAGCTGGTGTCCTGATGGCAGTTACCTGGGGAAGGATTGGACTGCAGGGAGATTTCTTGGGCACTGGAAATGTTCTGTGTCATGATTTGGGTGGTGATTACATGGGTTTAGAGGTGTGCAAAACTTGTTCCCCCAACCTTGACTTTGGACTTCCAGTCTCTAGAACCATGAGAAATGAATTTGTTCTTTTGTAAGCTGCTCAGTCTGGTATTTTGGTATAACAGCCTAAACAGGCTAAGCCAGTACCTTTTCCTTCCTCCTCTCAGTTACTATTGTCACTCTAAAATAGAATTTAAACATCTGCTTTACTCCCCACTCACCTAACCTCCCACTACCCCCACCACACACACAATTAGATTGTAAGCTCTATAAAGCCACATCTCAGACCCTATTCTTATATTTCAAGATCAATGACCTTGGCAGTTTTTACTAAATAGCTGACAGAGGAACATATCATGGACAAGCTCTGGGTGGCTTAGGGGTTACAGGGCTGGGACACAGCTCAGGTCCTGCCAAGGGGAAGGATCTAGATGATTGAATCCTCCCCAGGTCTGTTCCTCGGAGCATCAGAGGCAGCTGTGAGAGCCCACCTTCCCTGTGCCGATGCACACAGCCTCGGCAGCCATGGCAGGGTAGCTTGGCGTAACAACTGCACTTAGAAAACGTGAGAGCCCTGACTGAGCCCCAAGGCCAGAGTCCCAGATTCCATGGGAGGAAGCTGTTCTGAGAAATACACCCTGAAGGGTCCATTCAGTGACACAGTCTTGGAGGCAGACTCAGTGCTGGTAGATGCTGCCTCCCTGACCTCTTGGTGGGAGGAAAGGCTGACTTGGAGCTTGGGGAGGACTGTATCTGGGCAGGCAACATAGCACACCAAGAATCAACTGCCTGGGAAGTGTCATGAAAGGTGGCCTTCGACCATCTCTCCAGGCTGCCTCCTCCTGCTTCCTCCTGAAGTTCTTGTGACCAAGCGCTAGACACCCCCACCCCCTCCCCAAATCTGCTCCTCAGGAGAGGCTTAGGGATGCCGGGCCCTCTGTAGTGCAGCTGCCCACGCTAATTGGTTCCATGCATTTCCTGAGTCATCTCCGGCCTGATGCGACCATCAGCAACATAGTATCAGGGCTGAACACCTCAGAGTTACAGCCTCCACCCAAGAGGCCTTTTGCAGGTGACTAGCTGGTAGGGAGCCTCCTTGGGGTGCAGTCTGGATATTTGCAGGAAGGCAGCTGTGGTTGTTTTGGAGTGAGTTGTTTACCTTTTCAGCTAAAGTGGGGTAGGGGCTCAGCCTCCAGGCCTTAGGTCCTGGTGGGCTTTTAAAGGATCATGCATTTTGGGTCTTTAGAAATATTGCTCAAGGCCGCACTTCTGCCACTCAGAGCGAGCTCGAGGTGAGCATTAAACCCTCTCAACAGCCAGTCCGCCCTCCTCCCTCTCGCTGCTCACAGCCTTGTATATTTTTGTCTTTGTTTCTTTTTCTTTTTTTTTTGGGGGGGGGGGTCTTTTCTTTTTTCCTTTTTTTTTTTTTGTATTTTTCTTTTTGTTATGTACCAAATCTTTTCAAATGCTTTGAGTCTTGAAATGCACAAAGTCTCAGTTCAGTTTCTATTTTCTTTATTCAGCGATAGCGGACACACAGACGGACGTTATATTAGCATTAGGCGTACAATGTCATGACCCCATATTTGCATACATTGGAAAGTGATCACCACAGGAAGTCTCGTTATCGGTCACCTCACACAGTTCCAATTTGCTTTTCTTGTGAAAAGAACTTTTAAGACCCTCTCTCTTAGCACCTTTCAAACATACAATTCAATTCGGAGTTTCAGTTTCAAACTCTACTACCCCGCACTGACTTGGCCGTATGGATTGCTATCGGAAAGATCTGTGGCGGACCTCCCCGGAGGCAGGGCTTGCAGGTGGCCCCTTGCCTCTCCAGGGTGTCCCCATGAACTACTCTAGCATTAGGGTCCCCCTCTGCTGCACAATGGTGGTGGGATCCCTGCGGCGGCCCCCAGACCCCGAGACAGAAGAGGTCCAGCCAGCACTTTGTCACGTGGGTGCACCCAGGCACTGGGCAGCATCCAGGCCACTCCCTGGGCTCTTTACAGGTGGCCTGGCAGCAGGTGCTCAGGCTGTTTGCATCGGAAACACTAGCTTGTGCCACCATGCACCAGAGGTGCAACCCAGGATGTCACCTAGGGTCAGGGGAACAGGTAGGACAGCGGCATGGTGTGCAGCACCGAAGGGTGCACTAGCCTTTGCCAGGAGCCACTCGTTCCTGGCAATGGAGCCCCCTACCATCTGGTTAGACTCAGAGTCCCCGTGCCACCCCATCTCCCTGTCCTTCTCAGGGCACTGCCTGGCACCTTCACCCAGGAACCTACTTGGGCAGGGATGCTGCTCCCGTGTCCCAGCCATTAACCAACGCAGCAGGACCTCATGAAAATCGTGGCCAATCCTCCCAACAGGCAGCAGCTGGGGCAGTGCTGGCGGTGGGGAAGCACACCTGATCTCTAAAACCTTGCGCGGTGACAGGCACGCATTCACCTTCCTGGGATAACAACACTCCGAGGTCCAGGAGGACTTGGGTGCTTCTTTGGGAGCTGGCACTTTGTGGTGGGCAGGCAGCCCGCAGGTGGTGGGACCCCCAGACAGTGCTGTCCACCTTGGGGAGCCCATCAGCCAGCATTTTGCAGCTGAAATGCTTCCCCTGAGGCCAATTGCAAGCCCAGAGTGGGGCCCTTCCACCCGGTCTGTGAGGCCAGTGGTCAAGACTTGGTTAAATTAACGCATGTGCTGCTGAGGTACGGGAGGGGGAGCTGGTTCACCAACAGACCACAAGAGAAGCTGGAACAGAGAAGTTTCTCATTCGCAGGCCGGAGGAGGTACACAGCACACCCACATGGGCCACTCGGGAAGGGCAAGGCAGAGTATAGACCCTGAAAGGTAGGATGGGGGCTTGGGGGGAGCACAAGCCTTTGTTAGGGTCTCTGGGTGGAGTGCTTTGGGGTTCCCTGGCTAGAGCCACATAGGTCCATTCAAACCAAGTGAGCCAGGTCTTCTTGGTACATTCCACAGGGCTCTTAGCTAAGGGGTGCACAAGCCATACAGGTGCTGGAAGCAGAGGAGACAGTTGATCCTAAGGGCTGCAAGGAGCAGTAACGGGGACTGAAATTGGATTGTGACTCTGCGGCTGCCCTCCAGGTCATGCACTTGCAGGAGGGGACTAGTGTCTGTCTGAGGCTCCCGCAGACGGCCGGGCCAGACGATGGATCCAAGGCTGCTATTCCATAGAGTGACTTAGCTACACGATGGACAGGTGTACACTAAGGTGTACACTTAGATGTGAATTTATCTTTATCCAGCTAGGCACTTATTCTGCTGCTCAAATCTGTTAACTCCCGTCCTTTGTCAAGTCTGAGCCATTGTATCTTTGCATGTTTACCTTTCTTCACATTCTCGGCTTCATCTTTCAGGAAGTCCTCTTGCTCCGGTCATTTCAGTCTGTCTCTCGCCCATTTGCTCACATTGCCATCCCTCTGGACTGAATCGCTCAGCTCTGATTTCCTGTCTGTTTTCTCTTCGGCTGAGCATAATCTACTGTTTGACACATTCATGGAGCATTTTAATTTTCGGAGACTATGTTTCTCATCTCTAGATGCTCCAGGCAATTCTTTCCCAAATAAGCCAGTTATTCTGCTTTGCACCTTGCTCTCATATGGTTTTAAGTTTTTGTCTTTAATCCTTTTTAAAGATAGTTATTTTAATAGAACTTCTGGGTTTTCTATTACCTAAAATACGTGGGATTCTTATTTTGTTAAAATGTCTGTTGACTTTCACGGTGGATTGGTTCCTCATGTTTCGTAATTCTGCATTATGGCCCTGGCTGGTATAGCTCAGTGGATTGAGTGCAGGCTGCGAACCAAAGGGTCGCTGGTTCAATTCCCAATCAGGGCACATACCTAGGTTGCAGGTGAGGTCCCCAGTAGGGGGTGCACAAGAGGCAACCACACACTGATATTTCTCTCCCTCTCTTTCTCTTTCCCTTCCCCCCCTCTCTAAAAATAAATAAATAAAATTCTTTTTTAAATTTCTGCATTATGAACTCATTTTGGGTCTGTATTGTCAGAAGCCTGACACACATGGATTGACTGTGTCTTCCTCCGAAATGTTTTGTTTGCACTAATTACTCAGGTTACAAAAACAAACAAACAAAACAAAATATTTTGTTTGCTTCTCTAAATTGTCTCAAAGGCCAGGACAAATTTCTATGTTAACTAATCAGTTTTTCTACTGGGGACATGAATAGGCATCTTCAAGCTTCCTGTGCAAATAAGCAGACTTCTCTAGTTCCCCCTCTCACTATATGCACAGATTTTTGAAATTTCTAAGTTTATTTCATGCTAGCTCTCTGCTGCTGTGGCCCAAGGCCGTGCTCCTCATCCTCCTGTAGTGCTTAACACCAGGTTTTGGGTAAACAAAATTAAACCCACAGGGCAACTACAGCATCACTCACAAACTTGACTTGTGGCTGCCAGTTCCCTTTGCCCAGCTGGCTCCTGGAACTTCACCTTTTTTCATGCAAACTGAATTATTCATTGGAAAGAATGTCAGCTGATTGTTCCTCATTTCCAGCTGTCGGCGGTGAAATGGATCTCTGGAACTGTAGACAGCCCACCACGTTGAGGGCAAAGGGAGTCCTCAGCTTCCACGGGCCACACAAACATAACTTACCCACTAGTTGATTGAGACACGATCAGATGTCACAATCAGTGGGCTTCTATAAGACTTGCCAGCAAACAAACAACAGAAACCCCCAAATGGTATGGGGCACAGTGTGTGGCCTCTGGTTTTGGCCATGAACTCACGGTGTTCCAATTATAATGTGTGTTACACAGACAAAAGGCTGTGCTGTAGTGTGGAAAGTTTTGATAGATGCCATTCTATATATTATGGTGTCTATGTCCACAAATTCTCATTTATGTTCAATTACCAATGCAGTTCAAAAATAAATAAAATCTTTTTCTGTGTATTCTTAGGAACATACCCCTCTACAGCTATGGGATTGTCCTAATGCTTATTAGATCTGTTGCTTAATGGTTTAATTTATTCACATATATCAAAGCTCAATACTCACAATTAATATAGGTGCAGATACACTTTATAATTAAGTCTATTCTATAAAAATATATCTTTCTCGTCACAAGGGTGTCCAACCTTTTGGCCTCTCTGGGCCACACATTAAATACACAAACACTAATGAAAACTGATGAGGAAAAAAAAAGTTTTAAGTAAATTTACAATTTTGTGCTTGGCCGCATGAAGCCCGAGGGCCACAGGTTGGACACCCCTGGTAATGCGTCACTACCATCCTAGCATTGGTTTTAAGAGAACAGACCTCTCCTAAATCTCTAAATTGGTGGAATGTAACCTTAGGATGAATCTTGGTATACAGTGAGCGGCGCTGGACTTCTTGGTGAGGGAGCTTCCACATGCAGAACACCTGAAGGGTTCCTTTCCTAGGTGTTCTGACTCCTTGATGAGAACCTCCTCTGTACAGCTTCTCCCTCATGTGGACTCTGGGATGTTGGATGAGATTTTTGTCCTGGGAGAAGGCTGTGCCACACTGATATCTTGCATAGGGCTTCTCTCGCCTGTGGATTCTGGGATGGGTGATGAGGCCAGACTCCGGGAGAAAGATTTCCCGCACTCTTCACAGGCGCAGGGCTCTTCTCCCGGACGAGATCTGTGATGGTCCATGAGACATGACTTGTGGGAGAAGGTTCTCTCACATTCTGAACACTTCAGGCTTCTCGCCACTGAGAACTGTCCCAGGTGCCCAGAGGCTTGTCGGTGGGGGAGCATTTCAGCACCACTGCTGTTTGCCCCGGGTTTCTCTCCGGTGTGATTTTCCTGGTGGTTGTGGAGGCAAACCTTCCCTGGAACCGCTCCCCTCCTGGGCGCAGCCATAGGATCTCTTGCCTCTGAGGACGCTCTGAGATGGAAGGAGTTCTGCTTTGGCAGAAAAGACTTCCCCACAGTTGGCACGTTCACGGGCTTTCTCCCCACCAATGGTTCCCTGATTGGCACGAAGGGCCGGGTCATCGCTAAAAGCTTTTTGACACTGGCTACACTCACGGGGAGGTGCCCCAGAAGGTGGAGGGTCGAGCTTGGAATAGAGAAGTAAGTTCCCCCGTCCATCCCACTTGAATCTCCTTCTGGCCAGGTAGGCATTAGGCCTGACGTCCACGTCACGTTGCAAACTCATTCCGCGAGAGTCGCATTTATGGGCCCGTTGTTTTGAAGGAAGAAGGTCTGGGTTCTGACTGGTGTCTTTTTCCACTGTATTACGTTCCTGGTGCTCTTTTTTGGTCAAATCTTTCTTGTCTAGGAATACCACTTGCTTCAAAGGCTTGCCTTGCCGTAGCTGTATCCGTTGCCGTTGCCATTGGCGATCTACTTGGGGATCAACTTGCATAACTTCTGCTGGGGGGAAAAGACCCAAACTTGTTACTGTTTCAGAATTACATCAGAGAAGGAAATTTGTTCAGAAATGTTCGGAAGGAGGATTGATTTTGTGGTTTCAAAGCTAGCTGCCCAGGTTAAATAATACTAATCCTATTATAAACACCTCCTAGTGCCTTGGCTTTTGAAAAGAAAAAATGAGTTACTGGAAATAGGGGTAAAACACTGACGATGTTAACACACCCCACACAGCACATCAGAAGAGTGAAAGCACCCAAGGAAACCAGAGAGAGAGAGAAACTGGGAAGGGTGAGTTCAGGTACTGAGATACTGAGGGGCCCAGTCGCCAGGGGAGGAAGAAGCCCGGTCCACAGCAATCACCGCTGTCTGTGGTGAAAACGCTCCCCCACCAGGGTCCATTTCAAGCTACCCAGGTGATGTCACTGAATGCAGAGCTGGGAACACTCAAGTGCAACTGGCTATCACAGGTCAGTCCTCGCTCTGGTACCCTACATAGGGGGAGACTAATCAGGAGGCCCTGTCAGGAGATAAGGATAGTTAAGATGTATTAGCAAAGACTGGAGAAAGACTAGGGCTTCTGGAGAGATCGAGATCGAAGGGTTCAGGAATGATGAGCAAAGGACACGGATTGACATAAGTGACACGGAGCCTGAGGTCCCTCCCTGGGTTCCTGGGTTGGATCCGCCCATCCTGGGCCCTTCCTTCCACTCCAAGCTCCACCCCCGCATTGGGAGAGGCGTGGTCTCAGCGCTAGGAACCCACACTGCAGTGACATGTCCTCACAGGGCCCTCGGGATCTGTCTGGTGTCCAGTCCAGGGGTTCGAAGCACAGGCTGGCCTTGCCCGGGGAAGATCCCCCACTGGAGTCTGATGGCTCGATGACCATTTACTCAGTCGTGGTTCCTTAAAACCAAATCTGGCCAACAACCAAACCCTTACATGTCCCCTTCCCATGTCCTACGGACTCAGCTGCAGACCAGCCAGCCCCTAAACCATGTTCCCGGGTTCCAGGCATGCTGGTTTCCACGTGCCTGTGGAAACTGCTCTGAGGATCTTCAGTGTTGGATTCATCATCCTGTGCTCAGGTCCTCATTTGCATTTATGTCTTAAACCACACGCTGTACCTGTTCTCACCAAGGGCACCCACACCCAAGGTGTCCACGGAACTGCTTTGCTCAGAAACGTGTGCCTTCCCTGAACTGTGCTTCCTAAGAGAGAAAATCAATGTCTGCTGATGTTTCCCCTCAGGATGGTCTGGGTTGGAACCTAGCCAGCAGGTATTTTTAAAGGTTACCAGGTGATTCGGGAGTGCACCCCTGATTCATAATAACTGCCCTGAACAAGCGCTTGCTAAGGTGTCCCTGTCCTGCATGGAAGAGGTGGTCAGTGTGCAACATGTGAATCCCACAGAGGTAAGGACAGCGCTGGCTGAGTAGCGCAGTGGGTTGGAGTGTCATCCCAACACCAAAGGGTTGTGGGCTCCATCTGTGGTCAGGGCGTATGTAGAAGGCACCTGATGCATGTTTCTCTCTCTTTCCCCCTTCCTCTCTCTAAAACCAATAAACACATCCTTGGGGGATGATTTTTTTTAAAAAAGTAGGACAAAAAAATGCAGGCACTTCACCCCACGGGATTATACAGGGAAAGCTTCATTTAGAACTTATTAGACAAAATGAGGTCACATTACTTGGTTTCGAAAGGAGAGGAATTTAAAGGCATATATAAGGTAGTAAATTACCTTCTGAGGCATTTCAGCGTGAAAGAAAAACAACTAACACAAAAATGAGTGGCACGAGGTAAGAGTTATTTTTAAAAGAGGGCAAATCTGTGGAATCCCTGAACGCATGAGAAAGCCTATTTCACAACCATGGGGAAGAGTGTAAGATTGAAGAGTCCAGAAAAACACCAAACAAGCCAGGTCTTAAATAGAGATGGCAGGATGGAGAAAAGGAGAAATAAAACTGGAATTTGTCTTTCTCTGAAGTCCAGGGAAAGGGGATTGGCCTTGTGGTGACATGCGACATGTGCAGTGGCAGGAGTCATTTGGGCATCCTAAGTTCCTGGGCCAAACGTCAACAGCGGCTTGGAAAGACCTCCCACTTTTAGGACTAGTTACCTGAAATCAGAAAAACCCAAGGTTCTGCTGTCGCCTGGCTGTATGTCCACGGCCCCCTCTGCCAGCTGGTGCTCTCACCTGGGACACTCCACCTGCGGATTTCTTCCTCCTCCATCCATGCGTCTTGCCCCAGCTCCAGCTTGGAGATCACAACCGGTTTGGTGACTTGACACCCTGTTCATAACAACAGTCATAGCGTTTGTGCTCAGCTACCGGAGCCATCTAAGCAAGCAGAATGTTCAGGCCACACAAGGAACATATATGTTTCGGCCAGAGAAATTTCACTTGGGAGGTAAATTCACAAATAATCCAGGTGAGAGGAGGGCAAGACTCTTTGGCAACTGAAACGCAAGGCCAAACACTGTTGGCCGAGAAGTCTTACACCGCCGCGAGATGGGAGGAGCTAGGACATGACTGGGGAGCATGGGGGAGCTTCTCACCCACGGAGACCAGGTGGCTGTAGGTCTCCAGCATCACGTCCCGGTACAGGGTCCTCTGCGTGGGGTCCAGCTGCTGCCACTCCTTGCGGGTGAAGCCAACAGCCACGTCGCTGAATGACAACGACCCCTGCAACAGCACATCCCTGATTAGCCTGGCACACTCAGCCCTGAGGGCCAGGGGTAGGGGAGGTGGGCCTCGCCAACTTTGGGGTCAGGTTTCCCCATATAAAGCTATATAGGCTTAGTGTGCCCCTAACTTTGTACATTTTGTGGGAGAGGTAAAAATCTCAGTTAATGCCAGCCTGCAAACTGGGAGGTCACTGGTTTGATTCCCAGTCAGGGCACATGCCTGGGTTGCAGGCCAGATCCCCAGTTCAGGGTGCATGAGAGGCAACTGAAATCTGTCTTTTTTTTTTAAAGATTTTATTTATTCATTTTTAGACAGAGGGGAAAGAAGGGAGAAGAGAGAGAAAAACATCAATGTGTGGTTGCCTCTCACATGCCCTGCACTGGGGACCTAGCCTGCAACCCAGGCATGTGCCCTGACTGGGAATCAAACCAGGGACCCTTCAGTTTGCAGGCCAGCGCTCAATCCACTGAGCCATACCAGCCATGGCTGAATCTCTTGCACACTGATGTTTCTTTCCCTCTCCTTCTCCCTCCCTTCCCCTCTAAAAAAAATAAATAAATAAAATCTTTTTTAAAGAAAAGATCTCACTTCTGGATCTCCATTCACTCATTCAGTGAACAGGCACTTACTGCAGACCTGGTATGTTACCAGCATTCTGCTTGGTGCTTGGGGTCGAAAGCTGAAGGCATCATGGTTCCTGCAATGGCCTTACAGTCTGGGGGGAAGCGATGGACAGGAGAGACCGCTGGATAGAAAGGTCACACTAAAGGCTGTGATGGCAGAAATCTAAGTCCAGAACAGACACAAAGAAGACAGCAGCAAAATTCCACGTACTGATGTTGAGCCAAGCTTCCCTGGCAGCCACGTGTGAGCAGTCATGGAAAATCAACACTGTGTTCTGATGCCGTGAGGGCATTCCTGTCAAGAGGAAGTTCGCAGGCCTCTTTCTTAGAGTCCATTACTGGACCTTTACTCGGTGCCTTTGGTGGTGTTACATTCACCTCATGTTTTCTGATCCTTCTAGCCCTGCACCAGCATCCACACGTGAAGAAGCCATCGCCTCTTCCCATCTTTCTCCACCCACTGGCTCTGGCACCAGCAGACCTCTACCCGTCACCCTGATGAGGTTCTGCAGGTGGGCCGGGTGGCTGGTCCCATGTGGACAGGTTTCTTTGTTGGGAATATGGTATCGGTCAATGAAACTACCATTCAGTTCAACCACTGAGGGCCCAGTTCTGGATCTGCCTGCCTGCCTGCATTCAGCTCCATTACCTATTTGTGAGATCTCAGGCGATTTGCTTACTATCTCTAGCCTCTGGTTGTTCATCTGTCAAATGGGAGGAAGGGTCCATATCTACCTTGCAGGATTATTCATGGAATAATTATGAAAAACTCAGCCTGGCACATACTTGCTCAACAGATGGAATTTTATACTTTTGTTGTTATTATCTGATCACAGATAGAGGCCTGAGAGGGCAGTTCCCAATGAGACTCGGTCTCCTACAAAGCAAGAGCTTCCCCAAAAGACACCACATGAACATCTGGCTTCACAGCCCACTCTCTCTTTTGAGAAGGCTGTGGCATTGTTGCCCGGCCTTCCGCCTCTCGTGCTGGCCCTGCCCCTCGTTTTTGGTGAACATGCGGAGTGTCCCAGCTTAACTGACCTCACACACTCCCCCCAAGTCCTGGAAACTATGCCCCCATGACTGCGTTTCCTCCTGGACTGGGCAGTTGTCATGTCTGTCCATGAGGCCTTGTCTTCCTCTGCGACAAACATTCCTACTCCCTGCCCAAACCCCCAAACATGTGCTGCTCCTGGAGGCTACCCACCACAGACCCAGCCCCTCAGCCCAACCTGAACTAAGCTGGACCCATCTGAACCCTCCCCAAAGGTCTTGCAAATGACCCTAAGAAAGGACACTTGGCCCCTTTCCATGGCAAGATTTGTGTACATGAGGGATAGGAGCAATGGGCATCCCATTTCTGGCCACATGGATGAAGTCGCTATGATGGAAGGAAGTCCCAGGGATGGAGGACAAGAAAGACTCCTGGTGACATCTGGGTTCCTATGTGTCACTGTCCCTGAGTCCCAGCTGCATACCTGCCCTTCCCACAGTGCAGGGTGCTGCCTCGATTCTTTGTCCTAAACCAGGTCCAGCTGGGTTCCTGGCCCGTAACTTCTGCACGGTGCATGTGACACCCATGCATCCCTGGCACCCAGCAGTGAGAGGGCCCTTTAGGAACAGAGACGCGTGAGGGTGCAGACAGGCCGATGGCAGAGGACTGCACTCGTGTCTGCAGAGAGGATGATGACTGAAGAAGGGGCTCCAGGGCAGGTGGCTGAGATCTAGTCCAAGTCCTGAGTGGAACGGGGGCTGCTGCCTCACACTTGGAGAAAGGGGTGGGATGCTCAGACCACCTGCCCTCCAGCACCTGCCGAGGAGTGAAACCAGGGGCTGTTTGCTCTCCATCTGTGTCAACCATTATTGGGAAAATACCGTATTTTGCTGTGTATAATGCACACCCACAGTTTTGTGTGCATTACACATGGGATTACTATGCCCATGGTATGTAATCATTATATCCACATATAACACCCATCCTTATTTTTCCCTCAAAAGTTTGGGCAACAGATGTGCATTATACACAGCAAAATACGGCTAACTTGAAGGTCATGCTATTAATTCACTCCTCTGGAGGATGCAGAGCTCTATCTAGGTCGGTCTGAACCACACAGGGCTGCTTATGTCGACCCCGGACAACTATGGTCGAAGGTTTCTGCACTGGCATGACGTCCATTGTTTGCCCTGAGAGGAAGAGTCACGGAGACTTGCCCCAGTGTCTGCTTCCTCACTGTCATCGCTGCAAGGCCCACCTGCTGCCATGCACTGACCAGACCCTGTTGCACAAATGTCTAAATGCCCCCAAAGCTGGATTTCCCCTGAGACAGTGACAGGCTTGTCCCTGATAGACCACTCACTTCCTATATTGGGTGGAATCTGTCATTTTTAGTGCCAGGAATGCCAGACAGAACTTTACAGGACAGCTAACAACTCCAGCAGCCCCTGGTTGGCATCTGCCCCCCTTCCCATGGCCTTGGCCTTCCATTCCCTTTGAATTGTCACTGATTTGATTTCTTTTTTTTAAAGATTTTATTTATTTATTTTTAGAGATGGGGAAGTGAAGGAGAAAGAGAGGGAGAGAAACATCAAAGTGTGGTTGCCCCTCTTGCATCCCTGACTGGGGCCCTGGCCTGCAACCCAGGCATATGCCCCAACTGGGAATTGAACCAGCGACCCTTTGGTTCACAGGCTGGCACTCAATCCACTGAGCCACACCAGCCAGGGCATGATTTCCATTTGCATTTTGTTTTACTGGCTGCATTCTCATAAGCAACCTGAAATCCACGGTTAAACAAAGCGCAGCAGAAAGAAAGGCCACACTCACCTGGCACATGGTGCTTCCCTGCAGGTCTGGGAGGAGCAGACACCTGCAGAGGCAGAGATGGGGGGTGGGGGAGGAGAGGACGTGAGGCAGGCCTCCTCCAGCCTCAGAAACAATGCTGCACCCCCCCAGGCACGGGGGAGGACAGGCTGGTCCCAAGGACCCCTCAGCTTGGGATGTGACAGGGAGACTCGAACTTGGATTTTTTAGTTAATGATGAGTATATCTCTCTGTGTCTTAGTAATTCATGTGCAGTCTACTATCCTCTGCCCACCACTACCACAAAACTTAATTAATGGAAATTTTTTTCTGAAGAAAACCATCATGCATTCAGGCAAAGATTTCGTGGCCAGATATTTATTACAAATTTGGGCAACCTCTGAAAGAACAGAGGTAACTAAATGTTCAATTACAGGACACCAGTGAAATGAATACACTACCTACAAAGGGAAATACATTTCTTTTGCAGCAGAAAAAATGAAATCATACGAAACGATTTATTAATAGCACACGGATCACTGAGTGGAGTGGTTGAACACTGGTTGGCCCGCGTGCACAGGCAGGAGCACATGCACGCGCACACTCACAGAACAGTCTGAGGTGACGAGAGGCAGAAGCCTGTAGTGCTTTGCGTTGGGTAGTTGGATAATGGCCAGTAGAAAATTGTTCTCTTTGTAGTTAGGTGAATTTTCTAAGCTTTTCTACGACAAAGGGGCCATTAGTCTATGACCACTTCTGGTTGTCTTTAAAATACCTGTAATCAGCCCTGGCTGGTGTAGCTCAGCGGATTGAGCTGTGAACCAAAGGGTTGCTGGTTTGATTCCCAGTCAGAGGACATGCCTGGATTGTGGGCCAGGTCCCCAGTAGGGGGCATGTGTGAGAGGCAACCACACACTGATGTTTTTCACCCTCTCTTTCTACCTTCCACTCTCTCTAAAGGAATAAAATCTTTTAAAAAATAAAATATCTGTAATTACTTTTAAAATATCTGTAACCTACTCATCTTCTAACCCAAAGCTTCTATTGCTGGTCCTGCCCCGGTGTTGGGGAAACTCATGGGAACATATAAAATGGGTTTGGGAAGGTCCCTTTAAGGGAGCTCTGGTAAGGCACAGGGCAGGACCTGTTAACCGGGGGGCACTCGACTCTTTCCAGGGATCCTACTGAGTTTTGTTCGTGTCTCCTCTCGGAGCTGCTGTCTGTCAACCGTAACTTTTACTAAGAACTGTCTTGGTTGACCTGACCTCTGCCCAGGGGGCCATCCTGGTCTGGCTCTGCCACTTACCAAAAATGGGACAAGATCTGATAACTTCTCCTGAGCCCTCCTCCTCCTTTCCTCAGTTTCCCAGGGAACAGGAACACGAAGGTTCAGGAGCAAATTTACTGTGGCTGGAAGCATCTCCTGGACCCCACACCTATCTCTCTCCTGAGCAGACACAAGGCTGGTCTTAGGTTTGTTCCTACTCAGGACAGAGGCACACTCAGGTTTGACCCAAGGACTCTGCAGAGACACTAAAACTCTAGAATTACAGAAACCTCATAAGGAGTCCTGAGGGTGTTTAAAAAAAAAAAAAAAAAAAATCAGAGACCACCTAAGTGCTTAAAAATTTAAAAAAAAAAAACTGGTCAATAAATTATGATACAATTAACGCAGCCAAGATATGAATCAACTTAAAATACTATGGAAGAACTATCTGACACAGAATCAGGTATTTCTTCCAGCAATACCGGAAACTGAAAAAAGCACGTGCATAGCATATGCCTCACAGATGAGTAACAGGTGGATGAATGGGATTTCCCCAGGTGCCTGGGAATTTTAGGCAAACCCCAAACACCCCAAACTCTAAGGAGCAGCTGCTAGACACACCCTAGCAGACCCCTCCCTTTGAGAGGGAAGTAGTTGAAGGAGAGCCCTCTACAGAGGGAGTGTCGGATGGGGTGGTCCTTCCCTCCAAAGCCAAGGGAGGGGGGCCCCAAGAGGTCTGTTCATGGAGACTGGGCGGAGCTTCAAAAAGTGGAGCAGTGACCTCGCAACCCCAGGCCAAACATGTGTCCAGCTGCGCAAACTCTTAGGTGCACAATAGTTCACCAGAGGAAAGTGTGAGAGTGCCTGCGGAAGTTTGGGGTGTGGGGGAGCCCAGGAACTGCTGCCAGCTTCACAGCCGAGGAACTTGGAAATTAGAGGCTGGTTAAGGCCACCCATGGTGGACAGGTGGGGGGGGGTGGGAGTGAGAGCCCCCTGCACCGTCTGCCTTTACTGGAACAAGGATGCAACTTCTAAGAGATGCTGGGGAAGCTCAGTGGGCTTGAGCCTGTCACCAGCACACGGACCAGGCAGGCCGCCTGCTGGGTGAGGAATGCCCTGAACGGAGGAGACTGTGGGGTCAGGAGCAGGGGAGTCTGTGCAGAAGTCTGCGAGGGAGCCCCTGCTAGTGTCGAAGGCCACGTGCCCCTGCAAACGCCATTGCAAGGCCTCCTGCATAATAGAGGGCGGCCAGGGTGAGGCAGTGAGAGCCGCAAGTAGCACCAAGCAAGCAAAACTCTGTGCTCCTTTTCCTCTAGGGTCATGCACCGCCTAACAACCTTTTAGTCAGCAAGGACTGCAGATGCGATCCTGGCACGCTAAGGTCACAGTGGAGCTGAAAACCCCCTGCCGAGGGATCTCGTGGCCGCCTACTTTTATGTCATTTTAGAATGCACTCTGTACTTATAAAAAAAGGTTTGCTATCAAGCAGGAGGCCTGTCACCCTGGCAGCCTCCCATGTCTTGTATTTATTGTGACTCTTGATGGCATCGTTTCCATTATCTTGCATGAAAACACATGACTGATTAATCTCATACTGTTTTGCACCATGAGGTGCTGTGCGCCGTCCGGGAGCAATAGGCGACACCACACAGCCAAGGTGGGAGGGAGGCTGTGCCACGTAGGTGTATGCTAAGTGTGCAATATGACGTTTACACAAACTCGAAATCACTTAGTGACGCATTTCTCGAAACCTATCCCCATGTCTGTCATTAAGCGATGCATGACTGTATGTCCCTGGCCCTGGAGGGAAAGGAAAACATCCAGTGAGAAGGAATGGTTGAGGAGGAGGCCCTTCCCCGGGGGAGATTCCAGACTACAGCTCCATGGGGAGGAGGGCAGAACTGGGGCTGGACGTGAGCATGAAATGTTCATTAGGCTGCTGACAAGTGGAGGGAGACTGTTCTTTAGCATACCCTGAAGTGACTGGGCAACCAGGACTTCCCTGCATATCGTCCTGGTAGGGAAGTGTTATGGGTTGAATTGTGTTCCCCCAAAAGATAGGTGGGCATCCGAGCCCTCAGTACCGCAGAACGTGACCTTATTTAGACACAATCTTTGCAGATGAGCAAGTTCACAGGAGGTCCTGATGGTGGGCCCTAAGGGACCGTGTCTTTGTGAAAAGGGGACATTCAGACACAGACATGCACAAGGAGAATGGCATGGGAAGTCGGAGGAGGAAATCAGGGTAATGCTGCAGAAACCAAGGAATGGCAACAAACCCCAGAAGCTGGGAGAGGCCTCGGACGACCCTCCCTCCCGGCCCCAAGAGGAGCCAGCCCTGCAGACACCTTGACCTTGGAACTCTGGCCTCCAGAACTGAAGGAGATTAAATTTCTGTGTATAGGCCCCTCAGTTGTTGGTACTTTTGGCTGCAGCCCCAGGAAACCCACACAGGAGGGCAGACCCAAGAGAGCACGGATGAAATGTCATCCGTGGAGACACTTCCCTGCATTTCCTGTTTGTAAACACCAACTTCAGCACGTGGGATGGGTTTTCATAAACATATAAAGAAAACTTCTGTAGAAAACACACAAAATGTTAACAATGGTTACCCCTGCATGGCAGGATTTGGTTTGTTTTTACAAAGTGGCATTTCCTATTTTTTAAAACAATAAACATGCTCATTGTTGAATGTTTAAATATTTCAGAAGAATATACATATGCCATCATACTGGGTTTTCTCTCCACTACCTCTATTAGAGTCCTTTCCCTGGAGGAGAGGAAGTCCCTGAGTCAGTCTGAAAGGGTGGAGGTGGGAGGGGATGGGCTTTAGGGGGGCACTGTGGCAGGTGGGAGGGAGCCCCCCACCAGGGCCTGCAGGACAAGAGTCCTGGGGGCTGGTGCGGCTCCGCCTCATTTTCTTTCATCTTTAATGTGAGAAGGGAAGATGAAACCTTCTTAGGTTAAGGAAGCAACTCCAGTGCCCTGGTTTCACTAGAAGGGGGTCTTGCCCCACGAGAAGTGACGCATGGAGGTGACAGAGGGATGGGACGAGCTAGAGACCTCGCTGCACGGACAGCATAGGATGAACGTGCACAGGAGTGGAGAGACATGGGTGGTCCAGGCCATCCTGCATCTTGGGGACCCCTTCCCTCCTCATCTATCTTCCAGCTGCCACTCCTCCCAGCACACCTTCCCTAGCCCAGATCCTAGCGGGTCCTCTGACGTGATGGCACCGTCCAGATCCGCTCTGTCAGCAAGCAGGTCTGGGGCTGGTTTTGGATCCCGTTGCTGGAGGCCGCCCCGCACTGTGACCTCCAACCTCAGCCCTAAGCTACAGAGAGGGAGCTCCCCCTTCCAAAGCATACTGCTGCCCACCAAGGCTCCTTCTTCACGAAACTTCTCTATTCTTGGGACACCTGGGTCTTTAGGCCTGGGACCAGTATTGCCAAAATTCTGCTCTCCCACTGAGAACTTACCCTCAGCTGCAGGCTCAGCTCCCACTCTCTGTGGGCTAGCAGTGAACTTGAATATGCAGACAGGGCTGAGCCCTCAGCTACAGCCTGATTCTAAGCCTCTGCAAAGACACTAAGAACACCTGAAAATAAACAGATGACATGGTGAGACTCATGTGAAGATGTCAGCAGGACACTTTAACTTTACCTCTGGATCAGAAAGCAAATCAGGAGAGAAGGGAAAATCAGAAAGAGTGAATGCAAGAAGGTTCTCCTGTCCCAATTCTGGCCTTGAAAAGGGACACACCATGTGAAGAGGTGCTGGGAGAGGACCTCAGCTGGTGGTTGGTGAGGACTCGGGGCCTCAGGCCTAAAACTGGCAGGGACCTACTCTGTCAGCCCTCGAATGAGCAGGAAACAGACTGTCCCCCTGGAGGAGAGTCCCAGGTGGGAGACCAGCCCGTTTGACTTGGTTTTGGCTTTGGGAGACCCGAACAAAGAGCCCAGCCATGGCCCCCCAAGCTTCTTTCTGCCTATAGAACTGTGGGCCAAGAGACAGGTGCTGCTTTAAACCTCTGATGTGTGATGCTTTGGTCCAGGACCCTAGAGACCCAACATGGACCTCCACTGAGAGCTCAGGAGGAAGGGAAGGGCTGGAGCTGGCTCTCTGGGCAGTGCAGGTCAGCAGGAGGGTAGTGGCTGCCATTGTGGAAAACACATGAAGTATCATCCTTCCAGAAATTTCTCTTCTGAGGAACAAAAGCACAGTGCTGCCGGAGAAGGGCAGCCCACCTGTGGGTCCCAGAGCCCAGGCAAGACCTCCCACATCCAGTAGAGAGAGGATGGGGCTGGCATATGCCTTGGGCTCACACTCTGAGAACCTCCAACATGCGCGGGGTGGGGGGGGCAGCATTTTCACAAGCCACCCCTGAGACTCAGGACCCAGAACCCACCTAAGCCTGAGGAAGAGAGAGCACCCTGCCCCTCCCCCAAGTGCCAGACCAGCCAGCACTTGAGGGGCAAGGGGGGCATCAGGAAGAGAAGCCCGCACACCACACACCATGGGAACAACAGTAATCAGCCCACTCTGTGCACAGAGCGACACCATTGAGATGCGAAGAAAGCAGCAGTCTGATGGTAACCATAGCAACAACAAATGCCAGCCCACTCAACTCCCAACCAGTCTCCTGGCAATGGACCTCCTGCCCTCCAGGCCCACACACAGGGACAGTGGAGCTGAAGTCTCTTCCGGCCAGCACACAGTGTCCGGAATCCGTTTAAAATAAATAAATAAATAAATAAATAAATAAATAAATAAATAAATAAATGTATGTACAAAAAGCAAGAAAGAACAGCTCACTGCAAAGAGACAAAGTGGCAAAGCAAGGACCAGGAGCTAACCCGATCTTAGGTCTGGGTCATCAATTAATGTACATGATGCGTGTGCAGCTCAAACGCACGTACAACAAACACTGACGCAAATGGGAGAGACGCACAACCCTTCCGCCACAGGGAAAAGATTCTAGGGTGTATTTTCAGAAATAACGATCTAGGATACAAAAGAAAAACAAGGATGCGTGACATTTGAATAATTTAAGAGCTTAATCTATGGAATCAGAAGAATGTAATTAGAGAACATACATTCTTTTTAAGCACTTTTGAGGTAGTTATAAAACTGACGAGTCAGCTGAGAAACAAACCTCAGCAAACATTTTAAAAATCAACATTGCATAGATGCCATTCTCTAAACCAAGAAGCAACATGATTTGAAAATAACAAAAAGAAAGCAAAAATACTACATATCAAAATTGGTGGATAATTACATACCCTTGAAGGAAAATTATAGCCATAAGATATGCATTAAATAAAACTGAACATTAATGATATTCTCAGGAGGTGAGCACAGAAAAAAAGGAGTAAACCCAGAATATGTCAAAGAAAAGAAACAAGTAAGAGCAGAGGTTTAAAAAGAAGAAATCACTACAAACCAAAGGGTCACCTGTTTGATTCCTAGTCTAGGGCCTATGCCTGGGTTGCTTGCCTGGTTCCCAGTAGGGGGCGTGTGAGAGGCAACCACACATGCATATTTCTCTCCCTCTCTTTCTCCCTCCCTTCTCCTCTCTATAAACAAACAAACAAACAAACAAACAAATAGAAGACATCAAAGAAATACAGCAGGTTAAAAAAAATACACCGCCACAAAGTTATTACCTGAATCTACTCCTGATGAAACCTGAGGGTTGTTCTTTAACAATTGGCATGTACTCCTCAAAATATCAGTGTTATTAATGGAAGGCTGGGGAACTGTTATGGAGTGAAGGAGACTAGAGAGAGCTAGAAAACACTGAGGAGCATGGTCTGAGGTTTCTTTAGAAGAGAGGGTATCGTTGAGGTGACTCATGAAATCTGCACAAAATTGGCAGGTTCAATACCGGTGCTGCATCAACAGCTAATTCCTGATTTCGATCACCGTCATACTGTGCTGGTGTGACAGAATGTCCCTGTACTGGGGACATGGACATCAAAGGACTTGCATACACACGAATGTGTGGAGGGGAGGAGAAGGAGGAGACAGCAAGGTGTTGTGTAAATGGGCTGAAAATGGTTTACTTCTTCTCAGCTGGCTGACACCATAGCTCCCAAGAGCAGCAGCTCTTGGGACAGGTGACAGGTGTTTGAAACTCAGCCCCAAGAGCAGCGGATCTGTAGTTGTTCAGAGCTAGCCTGCTTTGCCCACCCTGTGAAACTGCACCCAGTCCCTGGCAGCCACAGGTAAAATAAACCACGGGGCTGCAACTGCCCTAAGGGGCTCCAACCCAGAGATGCCTGGGGGGTTCCCTTGTCCTCCTCCCTCTGGGAAGTGGTCCCTGGGCCCTAGCCTGTGGGGGCTCTCGTACTTCCAGGAACACCCCCCATGCACTTGTGTGTGCTCCTGTCACCTCATGTTATATCTTTTCCTTAATCAGCCCTGAAATCCCTTGAATTCCCCCCATAAAAATGTGGTAAAATGTTAATATTTGAGGAATTTAGATGAAAGGTATTCAGGAATTTTTTGTACTATTCTACCATTGTGACTTTTCTTTATGCCTGAAACTGTGCCCCAATAAAAAATTAATAAAAGCAGCAGCTGGTGTGGCTCCATGGATTGTGAGCAGGTCTGTGAACCTAGGAGTTGCCGGTTATTCCCAGTCAGGGCACATGCCTGGGTTTTGGGCCAGGTCCCCAGTAGGGGGCGCGCAAGAGGCGATTGATGTGTCTCGCACATTAATGTTTCTCTTCCTCTCTTTCTCCCTCCCTTCCCCTCTCTAAAAATAAATAAATAAATAAATAAGAAAAACTCAAATTGATTCTTAAAAGGATTATTAACACCAATAAAATAATTGGCTTGTATTTAAAGCTAATGAAATAGACTAATTTCAGGCATGACTGATGAAAACAAGAGAAGGCAAGTATATACAATATTTAGACAGGAAAAAGGAGACAATTTCAGTAGAGGTATTTTTAAATTATTAGACTACTATAAATAGGATGTCATAAACATGAAATTAAATTGGAACTTTCTATAAAAATATAAACCACAAAAACTGACAAAGCAACAGAACACCGAATAAACCATTAAATAGAAAGTGAAATGGATCCATATTCAAAAATATACCCATCAAAGAAACTCAATCAAATCCTGTTCCAAGATTTTTATAATGTGCATAAGCCAAAATGGATTTGTTTCTAGAATACAGGAAAAATACTAAAAATAAACAAGAAAAAGACAATCCTGAAGAGATACAGGCAAAGGTAATGAACACATAAAACCACCCTATGCATTGTTTACAGCTGCATTCATACCTAGTCAGTAAATAAAAACAAAGAAGGATGCAGCAGTTTCAGGACTTGTGACCTCATTGTGGCAGGAAGAAAGGTGGAATAGGGTTACTAATACAAGTTTTTTTTTTAAATAAAAAGAATGATGTATTATAGTAAGTAAAACCTGTAATAAGACCTAAGTTCAAGTCATAATGGAACAAAATTGATACGTCTGGCCTTGTCAAGACTTAAAATTACAGATCCAGTTTCATTTGCCTCCCCAGCTCAAGTCTGTCCCATCTTGAACAAGAAAGCATCAAAGCCAGACAAATCCATCATCTCTGCATCACTTCACACCCTCGCCGATGCCGTAGCAGAACGGTCTCCACTCAACTGCGCCCGCCGCCTCTCTCATCCATCCGCAAACCAACGCGCTCATGCTGCCCCACCTCCACTTGCCCAGGCAGGGCTGCCACATCTTCCCAAGTCTGAGATACTGTCCCCTACTCACTGTTCTCTCTACCTTAGTTCAGCCGCCACCAACTCTACTCATAGCTGGCAAATACTGACCCAAAGACAAATAACTGCGTCAAGTACCGACAGGACCGAGTCTACAGCCCCTAACAATCTACTTCCCGGAGCCGCCTCCATCCGCACCTCCCAGGGGCTCCTCCGTGGCGCCAAATGCAGCGCTACTGCTCATCCTTTTCTTTAAGGCTGATCTTTCGACACGCCGTCCACAGCAGGAACTGACCTCTCTCCCTGTGTCCACTCATCCAGCAAAGATAAGCATCAGGGCACCCACGCTGGGGAGCCCCTTTCTGTTCACGGGACCCACGTAGGCAGAGCACCACAGCGATGTATGGGACCCGGTGCTTCCCTGGGACTCCGACCCAGACACTCAATAAAGGTGTGTCGAACGAAGACAGACACTTGTAGATTCCTGAAACAACAATCATTCCACGGCATTCCTTCGCTGCCCTCATAGCTCGGAGCCTACCGTGGGCTGCGATGTGGGGTCCACAGCAGTGAGGGAGGGTCGGAGAGATGGGGGCCTTTCCTCAGCAGTCCCTCCTGCCCAAAGGAAGGTTGGCCACCTCAGCGGAGCTCAAAGACCTAGATGGGCAGAGAAGTTCGGGGTCCAGGGATGGAAACAATCCACCAGTGGGAAAGAGGGGTGACCATTCGTGGGGAGAGCTGGCCCCCAGCTCACCCAGCCAAGGCTGTCACTGAGTCTCCTGCAAATGATGAACTCCGACGTGGCCAAGCTGCGGGAGGACAGAGAAGCAGTGAGACATAGCCTGCCTGCATCCCCCACCCCAAACTAGAAAGGTACCCCAACCCTCTGCAGAAGAGGTCAGACGTAGCCACCCACCGGACCCCGCACGGAGCACCCTTCGCAGCGTGGAGTCTGCCACACGTGTCCACTCTACAGCTAGGCAAGCAACCGCCAATCCGAGGTTCAACGGAGGCCTCAGAACCCACCAGGTCCCAGGTGTTGGTGTTGGCCACCCAAGACCAGCCTGGGGTCCGGAAGTGCGCAGATCACACTCAGAGACCTCCCAACACTGCGTAGGTACCCCTGGACTTGGGTGGAACTACAACTCCCGAGAGCCTCCGCGCGATGCACTTCCGATAAGTGGTGAAGCACTTCCTGCCACGGTGGAGGCAGGTGTGGCAGCGGGCGTGGTAGTGGGCACAGCACTGTGGACTGGCCAGGAGCCAAGTGCAGTGACGGTCCCCGGTGGATGGGCGGAGGTCCGTGAACGCACCCTATTCCACATGGTGGCTCGGTGGCAGTCGCCTGGCGGTTTCCCGCCAGATCCGATCTGTCCACAGCCCCGGGGCTTTGGGGGGTGGGGGAGGGCAGGCGGGGGAGTGGGATGCGGTTTATGACTGTCTCAGCCTTGTAAGTCCAACGTGGACCTGACTGAGGCCTCATCTCAGAAAGTCTACTGCCCTTAAGGGGACCTTTTTCTTTCTTTCTTTCTTTCTTTCTTTTTTTTTTTAAAGACCTACCCTTCGGTCCTTGTGATAACCCCCCAAATTGGTATCATTATGAAGAATCAGAGGCAGCCTTTCTCAATATTTTCATTCTGAAGGAATCCTTGAAATAGTTCTCATCTCAGGGAACCCCGTCTAAATATTATGTCTGCAGCTCGTGCCGGAATAAGGCGATCATGAAGTTATACCTCTGAGATACTAAATATGCACGCGGACAATGACCAGACAGTACTTAGAAACCAGACTCTGACCTACCCCTGGAAACCAATCCTTTATGTACAATAAACAGCCCAGGATGCCAGATGGCTATCTCTAGAACAATCCAGGAAGCTAAACAGTAACTTCTTAAAAAAAAAAAAAAAAAGACTTTATTTTTTTTCAGAGAGGGGAGGGAGGAAGAGAGATACGGATGTGTATTGCTTCTCCCACACCCCCAACCAGGGATTTAGCTGGCAACCCAGGCATGTGCCCTCACAGGGATTCGAATCCTCACATTTTCAATTTGCAGGCCAGTGCCCAGTCCACTGAGTCGTACCAGCCAAGACAAAAGAGTAACTTTTGTAACAGCTGGCCCAAAATTGCAGGGGTTTGATCAGTAACTGACAGCTTCCCTAACTTTTGTCCCCACTTCTAAGTTAGGACCAACCAGAGACAGTCAAATATCTACCCCTCACCAAAAATGTCTATAGACTTAGCCAAATGTCACCAGGGAGATGGGAGAGGCAAAATTGCCCCAAGTTGGAAATCACTGGTTTAAACCAGGCAAGTAGTTTATGTGAACTAGACCAGGAGCTACAGCCTTATCAGACTAGACATTTAGAAAATGAACAACTTGAATCCAGAGTATGTAGCTTACAAGGTAGAATCTGCTTCCTTCATCCACAGTTGGAGCCTGGGCCATTGTCCATGGGAACTGATGGGGTTCCTGCAGCACCTCCATTTGGAGAGCTGGACTTGGCATCCCTAAAGCAGCTATAAAACAGGGTTTATCGCTCGTTCTTGAGAGAAATATTGTCATGGAGGGCGGCTCCAAATCTCAGGTTCAGCCTCAAATCTCTTTTCCAATATGGAATCCTACCCGGAAATAAAATAGCCCCACATGTTCTTGAGACAATTAATAATCATTTAACAAGTAGCCAATGGCAGCACAGTTAAAATATCACAATGCAGACACTATAAAAGTCCCATATTTCAATAAAGTGAACGCTTGGTATCATCAAGCTTCAACTAGGGAATCAATGTCTCATCATGAAATCTTTTTCTAGAAAAATTTAAATAACTAAATCTCTTACCCTTTACTTAAAAAATTCTGCACAGCCCTGGCTGGGGTGGCTCGGTTGGTTTGGGTGCCATCCTATGAACTGAAAGGTTGCAGGTTTCATTCCCAGTCAGGGCACATGCCTGGGGTGCAGTTTCCATCCCCAGTTGGGGTGTGAGTGGGAGTCGACCAATCAATGTCTGTCTGTCTCTGTCTATCTCTCTTCCCCCTCTCCCTCTTTCTCCCTCTTCCTATCTTTCTAAAAGCAATGAAAAAATGTCCTTGGGTGATGATTAAAAAAAATTCTGCGCAGTCCCACTATGTGGGTTTTGGGTGCCTAAGTAGACTCTGCCTTCTTCTGAAGTCTGCACAGTCTTCCATTAAAATTAATGTTTCCTTAGGCATCTTCAAGGGTGGATTAACTCTCCCCAAGGCTACTGTGTTTTCACTTCTCCAAAATCCCACCTAGTCAAGCAGATAGCTAAAATGACACAGCAGATGTTAGGAGCTTAGAAGTGGCCACTCTAGCCACACAACAAGCTAAAAGCTCTACAAACAGAAAAATCAACAACTCTTAGATCCCTCAGGGAAGTGAGATCACAGGGGAAGCTGCAGCCCAGGAAATGGGAGAGAGGAACAGGCAGATTCAGAGAATCACAACTTACCAGAACAGAAACTGCCATGTGAACCCATCTGGAGTAGGGAACCCTAGCCTGTGATTGCTGAATTGCTGGAGGCTCAGTGTGGACAGGTGTAAGGGTCAAAGTCTCCAAGGAGGTCCCCACTTTTCTGTGAGTGTTGCCTTTGGGAGCTCAACCAGGAGCGAAAAATCCCCTCCTGCTTCCATCTGAAATACACCAGAGTACTCTGTTCTTCTTAACAAGGGCTGCCCTCAGGAGAAACTAGTTAATGAGAGCCACTCCTGCTGGGATTTTATCAGAGCCCAGCTCACTTGGGGGAGGGAAATACCCAACTCCTGCGCTCTCCAACTAGACTAGGGTGTCAAACTCATTTTCACTGGGACCCACATCAGCCTCGTGGTTGCCTTCAAAGGGCGGAATGCAATTTAGTACTCTAACTACTCCTTAACAGTTAAGTGAGAGCTCATTGCTGCTGCCAGGTAGAAACAAGGTGCTGGGCTTGATAAAACAGGGTGAAGGGCCGGAATCAGCCCCGTGGGCCTTGTGTGAACTAGACCCTTCCACTGCAAGGGGAGGGGGAGGGCTGAGAAATCTCCTGAACTTGTAGAGTCTGGAGGTACAAGCTTCCCAATGGACTATGTGAACCCTTCTGCGGACCCCTTACCCTGCTGCACGTTGCCGAAGGTCCACTTACAGCAGGTTTTCCGTTTGGGGGTTTTTGTGTGTATGTTGTTTTTCCCCTAGTACAAGCAGATCCTCAAACAACATTGCTTCATCTCATGTCATTTAGGTATAATGTTGAGAACACGACATAGGAACTTAATTCTTGTTACATCAATGAGCCTGTGGTAAAACTGGTTTCATTATAGACGGCTTGCTTAAAGTCAAAGAACCTATCGAGTTCTGGCTGGTATGGCTCAGTGGACTGGGCACTGGCCTTCAAACCAAAGGGTCACCAGCTCGATTCCCAGTCAGGGCACATCCCTGGGTTGCAGGCCAGGTCCCCAGTGGGGGGCACGTGAGAGGCAATCACACATTGATGTTTCACTCCCTCTCTTTCTCCGTCCCTTCCCCTCTGTCTAAAAATAAATACATAAAATCTTAAAAAAAAACCTATCGACTACATTAAGTGAGGAATTAGCATACATCTTATCCACCTTTCAACGAAAAATTACAAGGTGTCCTAAATGGCAGAAAACACAGTCAGATGAGACTGAACAAGCATTAGAGCAAGAGTCAGGAGGGTGTGGATGGAGGTGGAAGAGGGTTGAAGGGGGATGAATGGTGATGGAAAAAATACAATTAAAAAAAAAGGGGGACCCTGACCTATTTATATACAAAGGGGAGAAAATCTGCAAACAGAACCAACTGCAGATGCAAAACAGGTAATTACCCGGTAAAGTCAGCATCTCAAGCCAGTGGGAGGGATAAAGGACTTTTAATCTGTGATGCTGGGATAACTGGTTGGCCTTAGGGAAATAGAGAAAATTAAATCTGTTCCTCATACCATATACCCCTTAATTTCCAATGAATAGAGATTTAAGTGTAAAATGAAAAATGAAGCCATACAAGTATCAGAAGAGAACCTGGGGAAATTCCTCTGCAACTGGGAACAGTGAGAACCTCCCTAGGACCTGAATGAAATCCGTGCGTGATGGTGGGAAAGATGAATACACTTGACTGAATGAAAATGGGAAACATTTACGTAACATAAAAAGCCCATGACCAGAGTGAAAAAATGGATGACTTCTTGTGGAAAATATCTGCGAAGGACATCACAGACAAAGGATTAGGATTTGTAAAGTAGAAAATGCTCTTAAAATTAGAGAAAGACAAAACCCTATATAAACATGCCCACTAGCTATGAATTGACAGTTCACAGGGAAAGAAAGGCAAATTCTTTCAAAATATGAAACGTTGCTTGATCTCATTCATTATAAGAAATACACAAGGAGAGAGCATTTGTCACATATCAGATTGACAAAAATCTAAATATTGGACAACCCAGTCAAAAATATGTATTAATTGTCTTTGGAAGATACTAGTAGACCATTATTTTGAAAGCAGACATATACAGGGGAAAAAATAAAACACTTATCTTTCTTATCTGAATAGTACCCATGGGTAACCAAGTAATTCATAAGGGGGAATCAGTCAATTAAGAATTAATGGAATTATAATATTTATCATTTGGCGATCCCTGACGCATCTTCAGGCAGTGATCGCCAATGACGGCTTACGTCTTTTTAGAGAATAAGAAAGCCTGTTCTATGGGCTGCCCACAGCATCAGCTATGAGTCATCATGGAAACAATAACAACTTGCGTCAGACCAAGCTTCCGGATCAAGTTACCAAGTTATAGGGAAACAAGAGGCAGAAGCATAAGTCAAAAAATGCGGCAATGAGACAGTCTGAAAAATCCAGGTTGTGGGAGGTTCCGTGGCGTCTCCAACACTTCCAGTAGCTTCTCCACAGCTCTCCTCTCTCCCTCTGCGTTTTCATTCCTGTTCCTCTCGTCGTACAGATGTGTAAACTGAGGCTCCCAGAACTGAGGCACTGAGTGCATTGAGATGCAGCAGGCACGGCTGGTATTTGACTCAACCACCTTGTCCTGAGATGCCCCCACCTGGTTTGTTCCCGGATTGCCCCCCAAATATTGTAGAAGCCATGGAGGCTCGGGTGCTGACAGTCTTGCCTTGTGCCCATGTCCTGTGTCACCGGGCAGCCTCCAGTCTCCTCCCCAGCACAGCTCCCACTCTCCTGCACCCAGCACACTGGCAGTGTGCCCTGTCCCCTCGCAGAGGCCCTGAGATCCACTAACCCCACGTGGCACCTGCAGCAGCTGCAGCCCTGGATCGTGAGCGTTCAGCTAATGCTCAGTGGGTTAGAGATCAGACGAGGACTAACTCCCCCTCCTGCTGTGCCCCCTCCTGCTCTGCCCCGCCCCACACACACACCTTTCCCTGTCCTAGAAGGGACCAAGGCAGCCAAGAATGACAAGACCCCCCCACCCAGGTACTGAGGGAGGAGGAGAGTGCCGCTGACATGACCACCCTTGAGACTAGAGCGAGGGTGGACGACTGGCACGTGAGAGGAGGGCCCCGAGGAGCGTGCTCCACCTTGGAGAAGCCAGCACCACGCACCACAGCTCACGCCGGCCTATCTCTTCACCACAGGGAAGAAGTTTCAGGGACACTCTAGGGCTGCTTGCCTGTGCCTCTCTGCGGCGGCCTTTTCCTGGTTTTGTCTGCTTTGTTGCTTTTGTTGAGATAAAACATGCATGTTATGTGAATGCACAGCACAGAAGCATACAATTTGGTGAGTTGGGACAAATGCATACACCCACGTGAATAAAGCCAATTAGGATATGCAGTTGTCCATCATCCCAGAAACTTCCCTCATGTCCCCTTTCTTCAGTCTCCTTCCTGTCCTTGAACTGTGGGTCTAGAAGGTTCTGGCACCTTCTGGGGCATTCAAACTTTTTGGCTCTCTCCGCTCACCAGTGGCTCCTGGTATGTCCGCTAGCCAGGATCCTGCCAGGTGTCCGTGAAGTGGCGGTGTCTGACTCCTACCCTGCAACCAGCTTTCTGAGGACACCAGCAACCACAGCATCCATGCTGCTGGCTATCACCATGAGTCACCACCCAGGTCAACCAGCAAGTGGAATTGTTCACTTCTTTCCAAACCTTACGCAGAGCTGATTTTCCCTTCTCTCTCTTGGCCCCCGAAGCCCCAAGCTCATTTTTACCCCATGGTTAATATCTGTGACAAAGCCAGCCTGATAGAGAGGTGAAGATGCCTGTAATCACCTTAGCAACGGGACATGCTGTGCATTTGAATCATGTAACTCCATCCCCATAGCAACACAGCCTCAGAGTCCCGTCCTTCGCAGCCCAGTGGCAAGAGTGCTCACTTAGTTCAACCCCTCAGATGAAAACAGAAACAAAAACACACCAAAAAACATCATTATAGCCTCCATATCCTTGTACATATTCTTTGTTTGGACTGTTTATAATGGATGTTGATTCAAATAGGAGAAGCCTGGCAGCATCCGTTTCAGCTGCTGATTCATGGGCTGATAGCAGATCAGAAGCTTTGTCCTGCACTGCTAGGGACGCAGGAAGATTATTTGATTGATGGCGGCAGAGCCAATCTGCCAGAGAAGAACTTTCCTGGGAGATGGGCAGTGGAGGTGTTTGTACCAGGGCACACAGTAAGGATTCCACTTAGACGAAAGCTGTGACTGCCACCAGGTCATTTGGGCCCCCTTATGCTGATAGAGCAGCAAGCGAAGTAAGGAGTTGCTCCATCAGTGGGCTCACAGGCCCCAGAGAGCATAAGGAGCATGGATGTCTGGAACTCCAGAGATTCCCCAAATCGTGTCTCAGGGCTTCTGTGCCCAGTAACAATCAGAACAGGGCAAGAACAAAGGCCTAACCTGGCATTTGGTAACCAGGGTCCAGACCTCTCAGAGAGGAAGGTCACCCTACCCAGCAATCCATGTAGATCAACAGCAGTACTGGCTGGAGATAAGGGATGAGGTGGGGGCAGAGAGAGGCCACACTCATTAACCACAGCACAGATTGAAGGACCAGTTGCTATGGGGGGCATTGTGACTTATCCCAGTCATCCTGTTGTAAGGGGTTTTGCTTGTTTGTTTTGTTTAAATAAATCAGGACCAGCCACCACTTTGAAGAATCAGTGGAGAGGCAGAATGAATGGGGCACATGTGGGGAAATCAAGTGTGACCTGGAGGACAAGCTGCCCATGCCTCACCAGTGATGCCTCGGCATTCACTGACCCTCCAAAGGCTGCTTACTGTGAACACTGGCAGCTCCAGGGCTTGGAGCTTCTTTGGCTGGCTCCTGGGAGCATAGTTGGACCAGCCAGAGGTGCTAGAGGGAAGATGGCCCTGGAAATAGCCCGCAAGCAAAGACAGATGGTGAGTTAGTGAATTAAAACCCCAGCCTCCTCAGCTCATGGGTGGGCTAACTTTGATGTGTGTTCTGCCTGTCTCCCAGAGTCCCCGGTGGGATTAAGCTTCAAAGGAAATTGTCTTGATAACACACTTTGTTAGCTTCCTTTCCTGTCTGCCTTCCCCACTTCCCCCTGGGTATCACTGACAATCCGGTCCCCAAAATACCACCTGCATTTTAATCCTTGTCTCAGAGTCTTTGGGAAGAACACAAACCAAGATACCGTGTCCTGTAAATTTTCAAGTCATATGGTTATTGATTATAGTCCTGTATGTAAGAATATATATATATATAAAACTTTTATTGTATTTGTAATTTATTTCAACCTTAACTTTTGTTTTCTTGATCTGAGGTGTATCCATCTCCGTAACTGTTTTCAAGAAATCAAAGACTCAAAGACTTCCCCCCCACACACCCCTCTAACATCTATCTGATTGGTTCCAGAGTCGACCTTAGCTTTATTATTTTCTTTCCTCTTGTTGCTTTGGGTTTGCCTCTTGAGTTCAATATTTAGACTTTTTTGTTTCTTACTAAGTGTGTTTAAACTAATCAATTGCCGTTATGTACTGCTTTTGTGGCGTGTTGACATGAAGTGGTTTTTATAGCATTCTGTTCTAAATCTTGCTTGGTTTCCTTTGTAGTTTCCATTTTAACTTGAGTTATTTAGTAATATGCTATTTCATTTTCAAATGTGGAATTTTTCAACCGGCTTTTATCATTAATTTCAAATCGTATGGCTTTAAGGTTGGATCGAGTATTTTAATTGTGCTAGTTCCTCTCTATTAACACGTATAATTTCATTATTTTGGAGTTGTTACCCTTGAGACTACAACATACATTGTTGACTTCTTAGAGCAGGGGTGTCAAACTCATTTTCACCAGGGGCCACATCAGCCTCTAGGTTGCCTTCAAAAGGCCAAATGTAATTTCAACTCCTTAACTGTTAAGGAGTAGTTACATTTATACAGTCCTAAAATTATTTCAGCCCTTCGAAGGCAACCACAAGGCTGATGTGCCCCCGGTGAAAATCCGTTTGCCACCCCTGTCTTGGAGCCTTCTGTGCATTTGTGGTTTCGTCTGTTCCCCAGACAATGCCAGGATATGGGAACACACTGAGACTCCACTTCCCCAATAGAATGCAGGCCAAGTGCTGTTCTGAGAATTCCAAGCTAAGGCCCCGGGACTGGCAGCTTCTGCTTCTTCTCTCTTAGAAGCCTCGCTCTTGGGATGCTCCATCAGGGAATCCAGCTATATATTTTTTATGAATCCCAGCCCACGTGGAAGGCCATAGTGAGAAGAACCAAGCCTCTCTGTGTCACCGCTCTGGCTGAGCTTCCAGCCATCAGCCAGCACCAACTGTGAGCCAAGCAAGTTTGCTTCTTAGCATTTCCACTCAGAGAATGCAGTCCCAGGTGACAGAGTAAAGAGCAGAACTGCCCAGCTGAGCCCAGTTAACTCACAGGGTCATCAAAGATAATAAAGTGCTTTTGTGCTTTAAGGTGCTCCCACAGATTGAAAGCTTATTAGTTCCAGTGCCCTGTTTTCTGTGGAAATGCTCACTAGATTTTCATCCTACTGGCAACATTATAGACCTTAGTAATTTTTAAAAGATTGTGTTTATTTATTTTTAGGGAGAGAGGAAGGAAAAGAGAAAGACAGGGAGAGAAATATCGATGTGTGGTTGCCTCTTTCACACCCCCTACTGGGAACCTGGCCCGCAACCCAGGCATGTGCCCTGATTGGGAATCGAACCCATGACCCTTTGGTTAGCAGCCCTCACTCAGTCCACTGAGCCACACCAGCCAAGCCAACCTTAACAATTTTTAATAAGAGACTAAATTCTCCACTGTCAACTGAAACAGCTAGAGTTAAAGGTAAATGAAGCTTAGAGCTGTAAATTTGGAACTGTGCTCAGTAAATTATTGCCACAAATAGGTTACAATACTCAAGTGGAAGTGACACTTAGTTCTAATCCATATATAACTTTCAGTGCCTCACACCTCAGTGTTTCACCAATAACACATTCCTTACTAGGCTTATCACCAATGCAATTGTAAATCTTACCTAGTTTAAGTTGTTCACTTACATCATAATTTTCAAATTTCAAATATAGGACTGGAGACTGTTTTTAATGATCTCAGCCCTAGAAATTCTGCTTCACTAATGATGATGACCAAGAAACTTATGATAATGTTAGAGCAATCCTCACCTGAAGCCAGAATGGAAAAATTCACACAGAGCTGGGAAATGGATCAGAAGTGGTAAGGGGAGAAAAATCTGGAAATCCGAGAAATGGTTGGGAGATAAAACACTGCCTTGCAACAGAGACCCCTGATTTAATGGGGTACCAGGAAAATTTTAAGGACTGGCTCGCGGGGAGAGCACAGGTGTGCAGCATTTGTTGATTTCTTTGGCTTAAATGCTCCCACCATGGCCTCCTTCAGGCTAGCAGTGTGGCCTCACGGGACACAGACTTGGAAAGAATTGTAGACAGTGGGCTCTAGCTGCCCCAACACACAGCTGGCTTGGTAGGTCACTGCACTGTCTGGGAAGGCACCAGGCTTTAGTGAGAGCGCCATTCAATGGTGTCCCTTTCAAAGGACAGCCTTTCAACAAATGGTCCTGGGAAGATGATAGCCACATGCCAAAGGATGAGGTTGGACCCTTCACTAACTCCACATACAAAAATAAACTCAGAGTGAATCAAAGACCTAAAGGGAAGATCTGAAACTCTAAAGCTCTTACAAGAAAACGTGGAGCAGAACCTTTGTGACATTGGATTTGGCAATGATACCAAAGGCACAGGCAACAGCAACCAAAAAAATAGGTGAATAGGACTTCATGAAAATTTAAAAGAAAATAGTACATCAAAAACCAATATCAACAGAATAAAAACGCAATCCACAGAATGGGAGAAAGTATTAGGAAATCATGTATTCGATAAGGGGTTAATATCAAAATATGGAGAACTCCTAAAACTCAGCAACAAAGAAACATACAACTCCATTAAAAATGGCCATGAGATTAAATAGACTTTTCTTTAAATAAAATATACAAATTGCCAATAAACACATGAAAAGATGCTGAGGAAGATTGTTAGAGAAATGTAAATCAAAAGTACAATGAGATATCACCTCACACCCATTTTGATGGCTACTACTAAAAAAAAAAAAAAAACAGAAAGTAAAAGGAATTAGCAAGGATGTAGAAAAATTGGAACCTTTGTGCACCGATGGTAGGAATGTCAAAAGGTAGAAAACGATATGATAGTTCCTCAAAAGTTAAGAATAAGATTACCATACGATTCAGCAATTTCATTCCCCGGTGTACACCCAAAAGAATTGGAAGCAGAGGCTGTGAGAGCTATTTCTACAGCCATGCTCAGAGCAACGTTATTCACAACAGTTAAAGCATAGAAGCAACCCAAGTGTCCATCAACAGGTGAATGCGTGAGCAAAACCTGGTGCATCCTTTTAATGGAATATTATTGAGCCTTGAAAAGAAAGAAGATTCTGACACAGACTACAACACAGAGGAACCTAGAGGACATTATGCTAAGTGAAATAAGCCAATCACAAAAGGACACATACTGTATAATTCCACTTACAAGAGATACTTGGAGGAGTCAAATTCCTAGAAGCAGAAAGTAGAATGGTGGGTACCAGAAGCTGGGGGGAAAGGGGAGTTATTGTTTAATAGGTATAGAATTTCAGTTTTGCAAAATGGAAAATGTTATGGAGATCGGTGGTGATAGTAGCCGCAAAAACATTATGAATGTATTTTAATATACTTAAGAACAGTTAAGATGATGCATTTTATGTGTATTTCACCACAGTAAGAATATCTGAAAAAATGAACATATGTTGAGCAAAAGCAAGCAGACAGAAGAGTACATGCTTTATGATCTCATTTATCTGAAACTACAGAAAAAGCAATTCTAATCTAAAGTGACAGAAAACAGATAATCGGTTGCCTAGCACCAGGGATGGGGGTGGTAGATCAACTAGGAAGGAGCACAAGGGAATATTTTGGAGTGATGGAAATGATCCCTGACTTGATTATGGTGGGGTTTGCAGGGGTATATAAATCTGCCCAAACTGATAGAAATGTACACTTAAATTGGGTGCATTGCACTGCATATAAATTACACTGCAATAACATTCGTTTAAAAAAAAAAAAGCAGTGGGCCAGAATAGCAGGAAATTACTACTTCTGAAAGCAGGCAGAGTTCAAGAATAATTTCCCCCATGGCCAGACCAGTGCCGCTTCATCTAGATAAAGCTGATGGCAATGCCGCAGGTGAGCTCTTGGGAACAAAGTGATGCTGCACAGACTGAGAAAACAGCAGTCCTCTACCAGCACGAATGATTTTGCAGGTCACAGGCACATTCTGCTCATTGTAACCAGAAAGTGCAATAAAGGCGGCAGTGCTGTGGTGACTCATCAGAAAGGCTCCAGGTGCTGTAGGTGGTTCACACCTCGGCGGGGCCACCAGGGATGGAGGTCAGGACAGATGACGTGGAGTTCCGTAGATGGAACTTCTGTTTCTTCCCAAGACAATAGCAAAGCATCACTGGTTGATACAGTTTCATCTGCAGGGAGATATGTTTTGCCCTTTTTGATTCTTGATGCTGAAAAGCAAACAACAACAACAACAAAAGAAGTGACTGCTCCTTTGATGATGCAGTAGTTTATTTTTCGTTGAAACTAAAACCGGGAACCAAATACCCCTTTACTTCTGATGGATTACAAATGATTCCATTCTGCTCTTAACGAAGCTTGTTTTCAGTTATGCACATCACACACCTTCAATGGAGACTTAATTCCCTCAGTTTTTACTGTAGCTCATCAGTTTGTTTAATGATAACAATTCACTAACAATTCAGTAATATTGTTTTATTTCATAGAATTTTTAAAAATATTTATTTATTTTTAGAGAGAGGAGAAGAGAGGGAGAAAGAGAAACCTCAATGCTAACCCTAACCGGGCCCCCCGGGGCCCCCGGCCTCCCCCCGCCCACCACAACCAAGACACATGCCCAGACTGGGAATTGAACCTACGACCCTTTGGTTCACAGCCCATGCCCAATCCACTGAGCTACACCAGCCAGGGATATTTCATGGAGTCTGTTTTGATGGTTACTTTCTGCTTATGGAAAGTGAGACTTGTATTCTCTTTATATAGTGTGACATGGCATTTTCTTTTAAAATAAATGTTTTCACAAAAAATGTGTCAGTCTAAGGAAAAATATCAGTGGTGGGCAATAAGCGGATCAGGCAAATGTTGTAGTAAGACTGCTCAAACGTTCGAAGTCTGGACAGGCTGTTCCCTTTTCAGCTCTCCTGTTTTGTTGTTCATTGAGAGGGCAGGGGTGGGCTGACCTGGTGCATCTTTTTTTTTTTTAGATTTTATTTTTAGAGAGAGGGGAAGGGAAGGAGAAAGGGAGAGAGATAGAAGCATCAATGTGTGGTTGCCTCTCACATATCCTCCCACTGGGGACCCGGCCTGCCACCCCAGCATGTGCCCTGACTGGGAATCGTACCAACAACCCTCTGATTCTCAGGCCTGTGCTTAATCCACCGAGCTACGCCAGCCAGGGCTGGGACATCTTGATAGGATGGAGCAGGGTCAGCAGCGCCCTATACACGTGAGCCATTTTTTATCTTTTATACCTATTTTTACTGTACCTTTTCCACATGTAGATATGTTTAGACCCGTAAATACTTACCATCATGTTGCAGTTGCTTACAGTATTCAGTGCAGTAACATGCTGTGCAGGTTTGTAGCCTAGGAGCAACAGGCTGCCTGCCACATAGCATGATGTGTGTGTAGCAGGCTGCCCCATCTGGGTTTGTGTGAGTGCACTCTGTGAAGTTCACACAACGATGAAATAGCCTAAAGACGCATTTCTCAGAACATACCCCCTCCCTTAAGCAATGCATGACTGTAACTGCCTATTGACATCATAATGTAAGGCTTGTTGGCAATTTAATATGTCCAAATGTGTTCACGGCTCCCTAATCTGTTCCCCCAATTTTTCCCCACATTTGTGAATGGAGCCACTATGGACCCAGTTGCACCAGCCAAAAACCTTATAGTTATCCTTGACTCCTTCCTTTCTTTCTTACCCCACTTCCAGTCCAACTGTGAATCTCTCTCTTCTACCTTAAAAAAAAAATCCTAATCTGATTATTTTTCACTACCCACTCCCTGACCATACTAGCCCAAATCGCCACTACTTATTTAGACGCCTGCAATAGCTTCCTAATGGGCTTTCCTACTTCTGTCTGATCTTACCTCTTCATAGTCTATTCTCTAAACAGCCACCAGAGTAATCTTTGCAAAACATAAGCAGATATACTCATGTCCCTGCTCCCAATTCTCTAGCAGCTTCCATTACACTTAAAATAAAGTCCAAATTCCTTATTAAGACCTTCTAAGATTCGGGATCCTACCACCCGGCCAATCCTGTTCCCTACCACTACCATTTCTGTCACCGCACTGCAGCCACGCTGTTTTCCCAGACACCAGGCACAAGCCTTTCTATGCCGTTTGCGGGAGTGCTCGCCCTCTGGGGGGGGGGGGTCACCTTGGCTCACCCCCTAACTTCTTTCAGTTTGCTGCTCAATGTTCTCTCCTCAGGGGACATTGTCCCTGACCATCCTATTGTCACCGTCACTCTCTATCCCTTTCCCTGCTTTATTTTTCCTGTTCCCCCCTCCCCGCCCCAGACACTTACTGCCTGAGCCAGTATTTTAGTTAGTTCACTAGTTATTGACTTGCCCTCTAAAACATAAACGTCATTAGACCAGGGACCTCTTTACCTTCGCATCCCCAATGCCTAGAACAAGGCCTGGGACACAGGAAGCCCTCCGAAAATATGCACTGAATGAATGAGTGACTTGGCGAGGGCAACTGGTGCAAATAGGTGCCTACTCAGTAGTTTCCCACTGCCACCTGCCCCCACGCCCTTTTCAACTCCAGGGCGCCAGGGACACCTCGCGGGGTTGAGGGAGTCTCAGCTCCTGTCCTCCTCCTGCCCAGTGGGGGAGTCAAGACTCAGCGTGCGGGGAGGGGGATGGAGCCGCGACCAGGCGTTCCTCTCTATGGTCTCAGTCCCCAAGCCCCTCCTCCCGAGCCCCCGGCGAGCCTCTATGGTTCTTCCTGTCATTAGTCGGGAGGGGGCGCTGTGCGCAGGCGCGAGGTGACGCCGCGGCAGGGCCGGAAGGAGCGCAGCTGGGGCCTCAGCGGCGGTGACCGAGCTGTCGGCCGCGGCTTCTGGAGACTAAAAGCCCCGGCGACAGAAGCCGCCAAGCCAGCCTCGCGAGCCGGAGAGTTGAGTGGCGAGTAAGTGTCGGCCGCGGGGCGCGCCCCGCTCCTCTGGGCGGCTAGTGGCGTCTCCGCCCGGCGCCTCCCTCAGTCCGGGTTTGGGGCGGGGGCCTCGGCCGTGAGGGGCGGCGGGGGCGCGGGGCGCCGGCCGACCGGAGCGGCGGGGCCGGCCGTGAGGCGGGCGCGACAAAGGCGCACGGCTGGTGGGACCTCTCCCGCTCCCCGCACTTCGGGAAGTTTGGCGGGCCGGTCAGGCCGCCTGCAGCACAAGGGCAAAAGCGCCGAAAGTCCGAGGTTGCTGGACACCTCCCTGGGGGCGGTGTCAGCGCGGGGGGCGATGCGCTGTGACTTTGAACTCCGGCGGCCAGAGCCCAGGGGTGACGGGCCGCAGCCCTGCATCCGCCGGCTCCGCTCGGGGGGCAGTGCAGGTGCACGAGAGCCCCTGCGGCGCCTAGGCGGTGGTCCTGATGCACGTACCGCGGTGCTAGGCAGCGAACAACTGCGACGCTCCCATGCGGGTGGGGCCCGAGTGCTGCGCAACGCGGTCCCAAACTTCGGGCCACTTCAGGGACGTGACGCGCCTCCCGGAGTGCCCGCCGGGTCCGGTTCAGTTTCTAGGGCCGCTCCCCGCTCGCACCGGCTAGGGGCCCTGCGGACTATCCAGTGCGCGGGGATAGGTGCTCCCGCAGGGCCCGCCCCGGGCATTCTGCTGGGAGACACAGACCATCCCCCAACGGGGGAGGGCGGGGGAGACTGGAGGGCGGACCCCGACTCCCGGACCGGGTCGGGAGGAGGACTCTAGCCACTCGCCGGGCTCTGTTTGCGTCCGAGCGAGTTCTCGCCGCGGGGGGCGGGGAGGGCTTGGACTTGAGGAAGGAGCTGCACACCGAGGCTTTCGATTTTTACCCAGAGGGCTGGCAGCCGCCGGGGAGGGAAGCCCTGCGGCCCTGGAAGACGCGAGTCCGCGACGTGGGGATGGGAGTGGAGGAGACAAAGTTCCTGAACTGGGATGGCCAAGAGAATATGCGTCTGCTACCGCCGGTGGCTACTCTTTCATTAATGAGTGTTTGCTCTGTTCTAGGCTGTGCAGTTTTTCACAGACTTCCTAACTGATACCCATGCTGTTTTTGTCTTCATTGCTGATAATGCAGTGATAACACAGTGCATGATGCTGTGTGCCTGACACTGCTGTAAGCGTTTTTCACAGGCTAACTCTTAATCCCTAGTGACGTGGGTTTTGTTTTTTTAAAAGGAAGAAAATGTGCTACAAAACAGCATACCTAATCACAAAGTTTACAAGGGCCTGAGCTAGAATGTGAACTCAGTTTGCTTCCAGAGTTCATGCTCCTAATCATCCTGCTATAGTGCTGTGAATATTTATGCAAAAAACCTCGTAGGGAGTATTAACGTTGTGCCAGGCCGTGTGCATGTCCTGAATTCGGGGGAATGAATAAGATACGGGGCCCCATCTCTGTGGAACTTGTTTTAGCAGAGGAGATGGACGTTAAACAGCTGCCTGAGTAATTGTAGATGACTATTTTGCCCAGTCCTTGGAAGGAGTGAGAGATGTGTGACTAAACACTGGAGATAGTCAGGAAAGGTCTCTGTCCGAGGAAGTGACATTCAAGATGAAGGGAAGGACGATCGAGTTCATTTGGTCCAGGAGAGGCAGTGAAGGATAATCCTGCCAAAGAAAAGAGCCGAAAGTGGAAGGAAGGAGCATGCCGTGTTCCAGAAACTATCCAGCCATTACCTCTGCGGAGTGGTGAACTGGCCAGAGGCAGGAGGTGAGGCTAGCTGTGCCAGCAGGGGTCCTGTGCGGCAGCGTTTCATTTCACAGGCTCTGCCATGGTGAGATTTGTGGTTCAGAGAAACAGACTCTCGGGGGCTGTGTTAAAACATGGCAGGGTAGAACCTGTAAGCAGTATTGGGGTGGGACGGACAGGGTGTGATGGGCTCATGTAGTGTCCAACTATTAAAAGGTCCTTGAAAACGTTGATTCCCATCCCCCACTGCCGCCACCACCTTGTAGGTGAGAAATGTGCTTTACTGAGCTGTCCTGGTTTCTGAGCCAGTGTTTAGTTGACAGTTAAGGGGAATCTGAATGTTATACATTAAACTCTTTAGCCTACCCACAGAAGATTTTGAATTTAATTTTTGGATTAAAACCTCTTCTATTATTAAAAAAAAAACAACAACCTACAGGATTTTTAGAGCTCTAGACTAATTGTTTGCATAATTATATCTAATTATGCATGGTGGTATACACTAGTTTCTCTTCAGGTTGTGTAACTCTTTCGCCTTCATTATGGATGGTGTTTTACCTTAGTTCTTTCATTTTTGTCAACGTATTTAATACTCATTGCATTTTCTTGTTCTGAGTTCCTCACCTGCCTTGTTCTTAATAGTATCACCATACTTCAGTCACCTGATTTCAACATCTAGGTCACCTTTGACTCCTTTCTTTCTGTTGCCCTGATGACTGATTACATACAAAAATCCCATTGAATCTAATTCTGTAGTCAGTATCATGTGTCTGTTTTCTCCCCCGCTTACTATTAGCTCTAGTGCAGACTTCGCTAGCCCTTATTTCTGGGTGTCCTGCCACCAGATGTCTTCTACAGTCTGTCTTACATATTGCACCTAGGTTGATTTTCCTGAAGCATAACTCTGCATTGCTTCCCTTAGAATGGAAAATAAAATTGGAGCTCTGCATCAGCTAGCTATTGATACGTAGCAAACCACCCCCACACTTAGTGTCTTAACATTACAGTTTTAGTTGTTGACAGTTTTGTGAGTCAGGAGATTGGGAAGGGCTCACCTGGGCAATTTTCTTTCTGATTCTCATGCGGTCCCACAGCGTGGCCAGGACTGGAGGTCCCACTTGTAAAACAGCTTCTTTGCTCCCAAGCCTTGTCAGATTGCTGGAAGGCGGGGCTCAGCTGGCCTTCCTCTGTCTGGGTGCTGGGTTGGGGCTTTTCATGTGGTCTCTCCAGCAGTGTATTTGGACTTCTTACATGGTAGCTCTGGGCTTCAAGAGCCTGAGGTAGAAGCTGCTGCCTCCCCTAAAGGCTAAGCCTGGAGCTGGCACTACATTCATTTTAACTTAAACACTGCTACCTCTGCTGAGGTGTTTCTGGACCACCTGCCTTTCCCCAACTGAAATAATCTTTCTACTGTGCTAACGGTTTTCTGCTTTTTAGTATACCTAATCGTATGCATATTTTCTCTCATTGATGGGACTCCATGTTTTTTGAGGCAAGATCCAAGTTGAATTTTCTTTTTATTTATTCACCATGATGTATAACACATTGTTTACACCCATGACAGACCCACAATAAATATTTGTTGAATTCCTTTCATGTATTTTAATTTTTTAAAAGATTTTATTTACTATTTTTAGAAAGAAGGGAAGGGAAGGAGACAGGGTGAGGAACATCAGTGTGTGGTAGCCTCTTGCGTGCCCCCTCCTGGGGACTTGGCCTGCAACCCAGGCATGTGCCCTGACTGGGAATTGAACCAACGACCCTTTGGTTCACAAGCTGACACTCAATCCACTGAGCCACACCAGCCAGGGCTGATGTATTTTAATTTTTAAGTGTTGATGTAAATAATACCAATTTAGTATGAAAAAAAATTAGAAAATATAAGGAAGCAAATATAAATGACCTTAAACTTACTATTTTGAAATAGTCATTATTAATTTTTGTTGTGTTGACTTAATACTAATTAAATATTAGTATATTTAAATATACTGATGGATATCCAAGTACTGGTTAAGATGAGAAATTAGAATTTGAATGAGAAGCAAAAATTATTTATAGACACTTGAAAAATCTACTAGAAAGAGACCTTGTGGGGGCTGCTATGATGGGCATGTCAGCTTCTCCCAGCCTGTGCTTGACTCTGCTTTGCCCACCTTTCCCTGTGGTGTTCATGGATTAACTCATTAAATTTGAAACATTTTTTATTGCCCCAGACTCTGTTTGCAGAAGTGACAGGCATGTTTGTGGAGCTTCCTCTGGACAGCAGGAACACTGCAGAGCCCCAGGACCGCGCAGTATTGTACTAGGAACATGCAGAAGGAAAAATGGAGGAGAAACATGAATAGAAGGATGAGAAGAAAATGACTGTTAGACCCATCTGTCTCTGGTTGTAGGAAGCAAAGATGCAATTCTGAATGCCAGAAAACTGCATGAGGGAACCATGAATGATTCCTTTCTTTTTTCCTGACTTATTGTTTGTTTGTTTTCCAAATTTTCTGTGACGGGCCATACTTTATAACTGAAGAAAATCCTGATAAACTGATTGTTGTCACTTACGCCGTTTTACCTGACTCGTGTTTCATATGGCTGTGATTTGCATCTCCAGTCTTTGACAGTGAGAGATGCATTTGGAGCCACTCTGTATATCGACTCTGAGACACTGGAGATACAGCTGTGAGTAAGACACGGTCAAGGGCGTAGAGAGATGATGATTCACATGTGAACTCCTTCTCATGTGTGGGTTCATCCATAAAAGGATGGACAGTTGTTGGAGTGGAAGAGAACATGGAAGGACTGTCATCTAATTTTCTTAAATTTTTACAATGTAGTACTTGTACTGAAGATTCTTCACACTTATGAAGTGAAAAAATATGTGCTAATTTTTAGTTTTATTTTTGGAAACATTAACTGATGTTTGACTATAAACTAATAGTCATTAACATACCTATAACTGTTACAATAAAGAGAAGATGTAAGAACTGACATAATCTTTCTTGGGTGGCATTCCAGTTTCTCAACTTCACTTTTTTTAGCTATTCTCTTCAGTTGTCTGATCAAGAAATGAATAGCTTCTTGCTACTTCCAGAGGGAAAATGAAGTTTCTTTTATGGAAGGAAGGAAGCATTACTGTGAATAGTTACGGTACTAGTGAAAAGTAACTTGTAAGAGGGAAATATAGTCCTCCCTCTTGTTTTGCTGTATTATCAACTCTTATTATTAATAAACACTGCATCATCTGTGTACTTGTGATAAAGCTCTTTTTTATTTAATCGTCAACACTGCCCTATAAGAATAACTCTTTCTGTCTCACAGATAATAATGATGGTCGCAATGTGACACTTGCTGTGCACCAGGCACTGTGCTAAAAACTTTATACATAACACGATAAAATTTTAGAATGACTGTTCTCATTTTACAAATGGAAGAATCCTGAGGCCCAGGAGATTAAGCAATTTACAAGGTTACTGATTCACTAAATGGTGAAACCAGGTTTATGTCTAAGCAGTCTGTTATGAAGCCCAGACGAGAGGACTGAATGTCAGAGGGTTGAGTGACTCCTGCAGAGAAACTAGTCAGAGGTAGAAACTTCATTATCAGATTCTTCTTCTCACTGCAGCTTCCTTCCACTGTGTGTGCATGAGAAATCTTGCTTTTAAAGCACCACTACTAATTAGCTTAACTACAAGATTGACATTCTAACTAAATTAGGTATAAAATAAATCACATTTCCTTTTGATTACCTAATGTAAAATTGAAGGAATCTAGTTGTAATAAAAGAAATAGGACACCTGGCTGTTGTAGTTCAAAATACTTTTTAAAATATTTGGAAAAAACATAGTAAAATACTTGAAATCACTGTTTATAAGTCACATTATTGTTACATCAAGTGAGAGACCCAAACTTATTCTTGGATTTGTAATTTTTTGAATTTGTGATATCCGTTTATAGATACCAGAAAATTCTGTTGTAAAACAATCTTGACACACAACTTTGTATTCTCTAAGTTCGAAAAATGCTGATATTATTTGACTATTAACTGTAGACAGTTAATGGGAAACCAGGGTCTGGACCTTACCTCCTTTAAAGCACATGATTTCTCCCAGGAAAGTAAAGAAAACTGCGATTTTCTTAGAGATGAAGAAAAATGTTGAGTGGGTAAGTTAAAGATAGAATCTTGGAAATGGAGAACACCCGTAGCAGGTATAATGGTATCCTTTTAGTTCTTATTGATTGATTTTCATTCTAATTTTTACCAAATTAAAGCAGGAAAGTGGTTCAAAATCAAACTACAGAAAGAATTAAAAGCAATAATCGTATCCTGATTCCCAACAACTGGCAACCACTTTTCCCCCTCAACTCGTTTCCCTTAACTTTCCTGTTGTGAAATACAATACACACAAAGAAGTTTCACCCCAAACAATAAAGTTTAGACCTATGCCTAAACATTATCTCAGTGGAGCCATAAATACTTTTATGTCTGGATTCCTTCACTCAGTCATTATGTTTTAATATATATCCAAGCTGTATGTGACTGTGATGGCTTTTTTTCTGTGCTGTAGGTTTTCATTGTATGAACATACCATAGTGCATTTGTTCATTCAATCATTGATGTGTGTCCCTTTCCATTTTTGGCTTGTAGAATTAATGTTCCTGTGAGCATCCTTGTGCATAGACCTGGTGCATATAAGCATACATTTCTATCCCACAGATTTCTGGCAGTGGATTGTTGTGTCTTTGTGGGATATGTATCTTCCACTATAATTGATCAAGCATCAGGCTTTTTTGCACGGTTATGCTACCAGTTTACATGCCCACAAACGGTGCATGAAGATGCCCTTTTTCTCCATATCCTCACCAATACTTACATCTTGTCTTTTTGATAATAGCCATTCTGACATGTATGAGGTGATATTGTACTTTTGATTTGCATTTCCCTGGATTGCAAATTATTTGTATTTTTGATTATGAGTTCTTTGTATATTTTGGAGTTTAACCCCTTATCAGATGATTTGCAAATATTTCCTCCCACTCTACAGGTTACCATAATTGAGTTTTTAAGTGTACTTTTTGTTTATGTCCTATCTGTTATTTGATCTTTTATTTCCTTTTTATATGTTCTTTTGCAGTAATTGGTTTTTTATTATTCCATTTTTTTCTTCTTTTACTAGCTTTTTAGTAATGCAGTCATTTAGTGTTTGGTTTTTTTAAAGTGGTATATTTTCACCATAAGCTTAGGATGCTGCTACCTTGACCAGATATGTGGGAAGAGTTTTGATATTTTCTGTTCTTTTTTTTCTTTTTTTTTTACATTCAGTGAGAATTTTTATTTCAGTTATCCACAAAACAGTATTATAATGCGTTGTAAAAATACTAAGTTTTAGGCTGCTGATATTTTTTTCATTCTTAATGTTCCTTTTGTTCTTATTTTTCAGAGCTTTTGGAACAGATAGCCACCATGTTTAGATATTAGCAAGCACACGTGTGTATGCCGCATTTGAAAATGGCAGAGGGAAACAACAATGAAGAGGTAATTCACTTGAACAACTTTCACTGCCACCAGGGACAAGGTAACTGTTGGTTCTCCTTTTCATCTTGCTTTTTCCCTTAGTGATACAGTTATATCTTCTTTTTTTATTTTTTAAAGATTTTATTTATTTATTTTTAAGGGGAGAGAAAGGGAGAGAAACATCATTGTGTGGTTGGCTCTCATGCGCCCCCCAGTTGAGCATCTGGCTGGGCAACCCAGGCATGTGCCCCAACTGGGAATCGAACCTGCAATCCTTTGGTTCTCAGGCCTGTGCTCAGTTCACTGGGCCACACCAACCAGGGCCAGTTATATCTTCTTTAAAATGAATCTATTTTGCACCATGCAGAATTCAGAGTTGTTTCATTTGTAGGCCTTAGTACATCAGGTGTAAAAGGACTCATCAGACTAGAATTTTGTGTCAAATGGTGATACTTGCTGGCACCAGGGGAGTTTAAGAATCTTTCATCATAAGTAGATTAATAAGCTTCGACTTGGCAGGGTGAGGAGAGCTGTGTTCCTTCAGTCCTTGGGTCTTCGGAGATTGGAGTGTGACCACAGTGGCAGTTCTCTGTTTCTGGAGGAGTGGTAACTGTAAGGGAATGCCCCTCTAGACCTGTGTGGTCTGAAAGTACTAAGGCTGCTGCTAAACCACTTTCATCTCCTCAGACAATGCTTAATTTCTTTTTTGCCAGAAGATTCTGGTTTAGCCTTATAGGGAATTTTAGGATGTGCATTCTTCTCTTACAGTTTTTTAAAGTTGGAGAAATTCATTGATTCATAAAGGGAAGGGAGCTTGCATATCTATAGCTTCATTCTTAAATGAGTATGAAATTTCCTATCAAATCCTAATTTCCATTTATACATAACTAAATGAAAAAAAATTTATGCTAATGAGTAGGAAAAGATAATTTTTTTTTGCAAGTATATGGAAGAGATTGTACTAGGATTTTTTTTGTGTGTTTTCTGATTGATAATATTTTGTGCTTATGAAGATGATTTTTTCCAGCAGAGGGTAAATTATATATATTTGGCTTTTAGAGCATTTAAAATAGAGCAAATTTTATTAAGCAAATAAATTGAGGAAAATAAATAAAATTGCTTAAGCTATGCAAATTAAGAGTACTACAGAGAAATACTGATTTTTTTAAGGATTTCATTATTGTACTCTAATTTGGTAGTGATTATAGCTATAATTTATTGTGATTAAGGAAGTTTTAAATTTTAGCTATAATTTGTATATATGATCATTTCCAAATTTTCTGAACATGTAAAAATTAACATAGTTTTTTTAAAGATCTAATTTGTTTTATTAAGCGATTCATGAATTGGGCAGCCTCTGGTCTAGCAGCTAGAAAGGTGCTCCCTGGAGGTGTATGTTTCTGTTTCGCAAGTTTTATATATCCTACACCCATGATGCAGATTTCTTTTTAGGCATACAGAGTTCTTTTGTTTTTATTAGCTGTACTAATAATTTTTATTATGCCATCCCCTATAGGTTTTTTGGTAATCTTTATTAAGCTATAATTTATATACAAGGAATTAATATATTTTAAGTGTATATTTCAGTGAGGTTTGAAAAATGAATATACCCATATAACCACCACTTCAGTTATGATATAGAACATCTCTATCACCCCAGAAAGATTCCTTTGTGCCTCTTTGCAGTCAGTCTTCACCCTGCTCCTTTCCTAGGGAAATCACTGATCTGCGTTTTGTCACTATACAATTTCCTGTAAATGCAAGCATGCAGTATATCCTCTTTGTGCCTGAATTCTCCTGCTCAGCATCATTTTGAAATTCATCCATGTTGTTGCATGTATTTAATATAAGTAATTCAGTCCTTTTTAATTGCTGAATAATATTCACCTAGAATTCTATACCCAGTGAAAATAGGCTTAAAAATTAAGATAACACAAAGGTTAAAAGGGTAGGAATGAAAAAGGTATATTATGCAAATAGTAGCTAAAAAAAGAGTTTGTATGTCTATATATTATCAGATAAAATAGACACTCTAGCCAGAAGTATTAATAAAGATTTCATAACAATAAAGGATTAATGCACTGGAAAGTTAAAACAGTTTTAATCCCTGCACACTTAGTAACATGGTATCAAAATATACAAAGCAAAAATTGGCAAAACTAAAAGAAGAAATGAACAAATCCACAATCATAATGGAAGATTTTAACGTTTCTCTCAATAACTGAGAGAGAGCAATCACACACAAACATTTGTATGAATATAGAATATTGGGGGAACATGGTCAATGAACGGCATAATAGACATATATGAAATATTATACCAGTATTGATCAAAATTGACCATATTTTGAACCACAGAACAAGTTTCGAGTTTCAGAGGATTGAAATCATATGGATTATGTTCTCTAACCACATTGGAATTAAGCCATAAGTCAATTACAGGAATATAATTAGAAAAATCCCTATATGTGTGGAAAAGAGGAATGCCCTTCAGAATAATCCATAGTTCAAAGAAATCACAATGAACTCTGGCTGCTGCGGCCCAGATGGTTGGAGCATCATCCAGAGGACCAAAAGGCCGTGGGTTCAGTTCCCGGTCAGGGCACGTACCCAGGTAGCACGTTCCATCACAGTTGGGGACATATGAGAAGGAAACTAATAGATGTCTGTCTGTCCAGCGTACACACATGCTCTTTCTCTCCCCACTCCCCACTTCTCTTTGCCTCCCCCCTTCCTCTCTCTCTAAAAGTAAAAAAAAAATGTCCTTGGTTGAGAATTTTTAAAAAATCACAGTGAAAATTAGGAAAAAATTTTGAACTTCACAATAATGAAAATACAATCTATTGAAGCTTATGAGATGCATCTAATGTCATGTTTTGAAGAAAACTTATGTGTGCAGCCTTGGCTGGTGTGGCTCAGTGGATTGAGGGCTGGCCTGCAAACCAAAGGGCCGCCAGTTTGATTCCCAGTTAGGGCACATGCCTGGGTCATCCAGTGGGGGGCATGCAAGAAGCAGCCACACATTGGTGTTTCTCTCCCTCTCTTTCTCCTTCCCCTCTCTCTAAAAATAAGTACAATTAAAAAAAAAAGTCTAGTATTCTGCAGCATGAATTAAGGCCACTTCTGGCTGGCTGCCCTCTCTTGCAGGCTGGGTTTGAGCCTTCTCCATTCAGTCAGAGCTCTGGCCATCTGTTTAAATCTCTTGCCAGCTCTTGTCTCTGTTCCTCTTTGTGTTCTTGAGAGGTTATACTTTTAAGTTCCTTTGCTACCGTTTTAGTGGGGTTTCAGGAGGTGGTGATGATAATCACTTGAATTCATTCTGCCAGATTTAACCAGAAGTCCTATATCATGTACTTCCCAGACCCTCGGTTCAGTTGTTAGATTTATCATTCTACCATGTAGGTAGGTAGCAGTGGACTTGAAATCAGGCAACCTTACTGCATGTCAAGTACTATAATAAACAGGCATTTTTTGTGATCTCTCTTAACTAATATAATTACTTGAGGTGGGCACCATTGTTAACCTTTTTGTAATGTGAGGAGATGGATGTTTAAACAGCTGCATGTAGCTAGCATATGGTAGAGCTGAGATTTGAACCCAGGCAGTCCTATCTTAGAGCATGTAGACTTAGCTGTTTTAAATTGCTATCCCTGGCATTACCACAGCTCTGTTGCAGGACTGAAATGAAATAGTTGATTTTTTTATTGCTTTTCAAATTGTTTGGTGCCGTAAAAATACAAGGTGGGGCAACAGTAGGTTTACAGTTACTCGTATGAAAAATAGTACAATAATTAATAATACAAGAATAAACTCTGTTTTGCATACTCACCACCGTAAGCCTACTTTTGCTAAACTTTGTATGTGAGGCCTTAACCTGGAGAAAGAAATTAGACATTTAATGGAGGAATTTCAAAATTTGTAATGTGAGGCCTCTTGTTTGTTCCTTTTTTTATTTTTAAACCTTTTTTTCTAGGACAGTTAATGCATTTTTCTCTTCATTGCCCATTTTAGCTTTAACAGTTTTGTGGACAGGAAAAAAATAACTTTGTGTTATTCAGTAATTCACATCCAACAAGATCTATTTTCAAACAAATTAAAGGAATTAGAGACCTCAAACAGAATTACTACATCCAGATGTTAGTTTAGCTCTAATTATATTTAAAAAGAAACTGGAAAAGTTAAATTGCTTATTGTCATAGATGTTATGTGAGGCTAAAACACTGAAGTATGTTTGTATAAATGATACTTAAGGTTTAGGTTTTAGGTGAGCAAATTTTAGTATTTTAAATATTAAACAGAAATATTACTATTTTTTTTAAATTAAATTTTATTAGAAATATTACTATTTTTGAGTGAAAAATTTCTTCAGATCTATCAGCTTGAATGACAGTCTTTTATTCCCTGGGAGGATTGGAGGTGAAAATGGAGGCCATGATTTCACTTCTAAGAAATTGACAGATTTTATCAACAGATTTCTCCAGCCTAAGAAAAAGCTGATAATCTTGAGCATAGTGATTGTTATATTTTCTCAAGTGATTCCCAAAATGTATTATTGGTAAAGATCAGCATGAAAACATGTCTCTTAGTGCTTAGGTGCATGTGCTGCTTGAAATACCAGTAGTCATGAACTTGGCTTTAGACTTAACCCTTTCCATGCGAAAGCTGAACTAAAGGACTGAATGGGGTTGTGCCTGCCTCCTGGTAACAGTGTTCACTGCCTACTTTCAGACTGGATCAATCTCAGAGATGGACCCATCACCATATCCGATGATTCTGATGATGAAGGAGTTCCAATGATGATCACCCCGGCTCCTCAACAACATGATGAAGAGGACCTGGATGATGATGTCATCCTGACAGAAGTGAGTTTTCTTAAACTTACCATGATGGATCATTACTGCAACTTTTAGCAATCTGATTCCTCAGTCATTTGGTAGTGGGTGCCGGGCCTTGTTGCGGAATGGCTGAGAGCGCTGCTTGTGCCACACATATAGCAGCAGTCTCTGTTCGCACGCATCCTGTGTTTCCGAGAGCAGGCCCCTTCCACCCTGCCTGGTGTCCCCTTACCTTCAGAAGCCGTATGCTTCTGTGTTCCTGGACTTCTCTGCACTGTTGCTCCATCCGACTGTTCGTGTGCTAGACCACACTGGAGTACTTCCTATGGCCTTATAACGTATCTCACTGTCAGGTAGCATTCATCTCCCCTATTACTCTGTTTCAGAATCATCCTGGGTATTTTCCTGCTTATATTTTTATGTAAATTTGCAGAACAGCTTTTCTAATACAGGTGGATAGATAGACAACAAATCCTATTGTTATACTTACAGAACAGTTGTTATAATATTGACCCTTTCTAACCAAGATCAAGTTTTGTCAATTTAAATGTCTATTGATTCTTATATTAAGTTCATACTCAGTCACCTTATTTTTATTGTCTGTAGTCATTTTTTCATTTGACTTTTATAATTTCTCAAGGGATGGCAGCTTATTTATCTGCAAATAATGCTTACAGTTTGTTCCTATTTGATTATATTAAATGATACCTCCTCAAAATTTTTAAGTGATAGTAGTAATGGGCATAAGAAAAATAGCCACCGACACAAATGAGAATACTTTAATGCGGTGGTGTCTTTTTTGCATGAAAAACATTTTTAAAGTTATGCCAAGAAAGTAGCCATCTATTTTGTTACAGGTTTTTATTAGTCAATGTAAATTCTATTAAATTCTGTATATTCATCTCCAAATTTAAATATTGTTTTTAACTCATTTTAATTCTGTATACATTTTTATTTATTTACTTTTAATATTTTATTTATTTACTTTTAGAGAGAGGGGAGGGAGAAGAAAGGGAGAGAAACATCAGTGTGCAAGAGAAGCACAGATTGGTTGCCTATTCCACACCCCCAACTAGGGACCTGGCCTGCGACCCAGGCATGTGCCCTGACTGGGAATCGAACTGGCTACCTTTCAGTTCATAGGCCAGTGCTCAGTCCATTGAGCCACAACAGCCAGGGCTTATTCTGTATACATATTTAATAACACTACAGTGTTTTTTGTTTTATACAATCAATGCTCACTTTGCTTTCTCCAAATTTTTTTTAATCCTCACTTGAGGATTTATATGTTTATCAATTTTAGAGAGAGAGGAAGAGAAGAGAGAGAGACAGACAGACAAAGAAATAGACAGACATTGATGTGAGAGAGACACATTGATTGGTTGCCTTCTGTATGTGACCCTCACTTAGGGGTTGCACCCGCAACCTAGGTATGTCCCGACCGGGGATTGAACCCACAACCTTTTTGGTATATAGGGCAACACTTCAGTCTGCTGAGCAACCCAGCCAGGGCTTGCTCTTCTCTTCTTCTCTTCTCTTCTCTTCTCTTCTCTTCTCTTCTCTTCTCTTCTCTTCTCTTCTCTTCTCTCTTTTCTCTTTTCTCTTTTCTTCCCTCCCTCCCTCCTTCTTTCCCTCCCTCCCTCCTTCCCCTTCCTTCCTTCCTTCCTTCCTTCCTTCCTTCCTTCCTTCCTTCCTTCCTTCCTTTCTTTCTTTCTTTCTTTCTTTCTTTCTTTCTTTCTTTCTTTCAATTTCTAGTTCTCTGCTGAAATTCTCGATCTAGTCTTTTATTTCCTTAAACATGCTAAGCATGTTATTTTAGAATCCATGTCTGATAACTTCACTGTCTGAAACCTCCATAGGTTTGTTTCTGTTGTATGTTACTTCTCTTGGTTTGGTTTTCTATAATGCTGCATCCATTTCTTAAATGCCTAGTTATTTTTTATTGAATGATAGTTGTCATTGTGTATGAAAGATTTGAGGTTCTAGATGATGTCATCTTTCTTCAGAGAGGGCCTGCTTTTTGTCTCAAAAATGGTTAGGGGACCAGCAATTTCAGGTTCAGGAATCTTTTTTTAAAGATTGTATTTATTTACTTTTAGAGGGGGCAGAGAGGGAGAAAGAGAGGGAGAGAAAAGAAACATCAGTGTGTGGTTGCCTCTTAAGCATCACCCACTGGAGACTTGGCCCACAACCCAGGGATGTGCCCTGACTAGGAATCGAACTGGTGACCCTTGGTTCACAGGCTCTCTCTCAATCCACTGAGCCACACCAGCCAGGGCTCTGGTTTAGGAATTTAACCTATCCAAACTAGGATTTAGTTCCTGGGAGGTCCAGCATGTTTCTAGTTTACCTTTATTCAGTAGTGTAGCTCTTGGAGGACTTACACTAGAGCTTGAAATTTATCAGAACCCTTCCCCATGTTGAATTCTGAATTCCAATTTTTGTACCCTTAGCTTCTCAACGAGGATATCAAAAGTTTTGTTTATCTCATTCTTTTTTTGTTTTTTGGTTTTTTTAAGATTTTATTTATTTATTTTTAGAGAAAGGGGAAGGGAAGAATAAAGGGAGAAAAACATCAATTTGTGGTTGCACCTGGCGTGCCCCATACTGGGGACCTGGCTTGCAACCCAGGAATGTGCCCCGACTACGAATCGAACTGGTGACCTTTCGGTTTGCAGGCCGGTGAGCCACACAGCCAGGGCCATGTTTATCTCATTCTTTAGCCAGGCCTGGAATTGGCAGATGCACCATAGGGAAAAAAGTACCCCAATGTGGGGCTCACTTTGCCATATTTCTTTCTCCTGGTTCCTGTCCCTTATATCTGAGGCCTTCAAGTAGATGTTTTGGTTTTGGTTTTGCTTTGATATTTTGACTAATTTTTTTTTGCATTTATTCTGTTGTTGGGTTAATCTGAATGACCTGCCATTCCACTTATTGGACTCAGAAGCCCACTTTTGTGTTTTTTACCTCTGTACTTTCTGAATCACTGTGTTCCAGTAACTCTTAGTTATAAGTTGGGTTTTATTTAGTGGCTCTATTTAAAGAGACTTCAATTTAATAGGTAAATTGACCCCATAGTTGTTATATAGTTTGTTTTTAGATCCCCCATAGTATTTAATATGCTTCATTTTTATATTGTTTATAAAAATAATTTTTCACTGTATTCCTTGCATCTTTGAGGTTTTATTTTTATTTCTGTTGGAAGCATGCGTTCTTGATTAATTTGATAGGTTTTGTAAAAAGATTATTTATTTATTTATTTATTTATTTATTTTAGACAGAGGAGAAGGGAGGGAGAAAGGGAGGAGGCGAGACATCAGTGTGTGGTTGCCTCTCACGCACCGCTTACTAGGGACCTGGCCCACAGCCTAGGCATGTGCCCTGACTGGGAATGGAACTGGTGACCCTTTGGTTCACAGGCTGCACTGAGCCACACCAGCCAGGGCAATTTGAAGGGTTTTTATCCATAGTTTTATTCTTTTTAGTTCTTCATGTAGTTACTTTTATACTTTCAAATATTGTCCTTACATTTACTGTTTATCAGCTCTAAGTGTATAATTTGACCCCAATTTCTCTACTTCCCGTCCTAACTTTTGACGGTTATCTTATTTTTACAAATCATGACTTAAAACATTTACATTAAAGAGATTAACTATTTTATTACTTCTTTGTGCCCTTGTTTTTATATTTTGTCATTATTTCACCTGCTTTGTAGTGCTGATTTTCTAGTATGTGTTACTCATCTACCGTTCTTTTTTTTTTTTTTTTTTTTTTTTTTTTTTTTTTTTTTTTTTTTTTTTTTTTTTTTTTTTTTTTTTTTTTTTTTTTTTTTTTTTTTTTTTTTTTTTTTTTTTTTTTTTTTTTTTTTTTTTTTTTTTTTTTTTTTTTTTTTTT
>PVKU01007882.1:0-80965 GCA_004027475.1 Anoura caudifer
GTCATGGGGATAAAAAGCACAGCATAGGGAATTTAATCAATAATATTGTAGTAACTACAGATAGTGCTAGGTTGGTACTTGAAATATTGGGGGATCACTTTTTAATGTATATGATTGTCTAACCACCATGCTGTACACTTGAAATAATGTTGAATGTCAACTGTAATTGAAAAATAAAAAAAAATAAAAAAAATAAAAAGAAAAAATAATAACTCAAAACTTCCCTAATCTGGTGAAATAAAAAGACACAAAAGTCCAGGAAGCTCAGAGAGCCCCAAATAACTTGGATTCAAAGTAGACTACGCCAAGACCCACCATAATTAAAATGACAAGACTTAAAGATAAGGAAAGAATCCTAACAGCCTAACAGAAAAGCAGGTAGTCACCTACCAGGGCACGCCAATTAGACTGTCATCTGATTACTTGTCAGAAATACTCAAGGTGATGAAAAGCAAGGATGTACAACCAAGGCTTGCTTAACAGCAAGGCTATCATTTAAAATCAAAGAGGTGCCCTGGCTGGTGTAGCTCAGTGGATTGAGCATGGGCCTGTGAACCAAAGGATCTCGGTTCGATTCCCAGTCAGGGCACATGCCTGGGTTGCAGGCCAGTTCCCGGCAAGGGACGCATGAGAGGCAACCATTGATATTTCTCTCCCTTTCTCCTTCCCTTCCCCTCTAAAGTCAAATAAATAAAATGTTAAAAAAATAAAAATAAAATCAAAGAGGAAATAAGCAGCTTCCCAAACAAGAAAAAGCTAAAGGAGTTTGTTAACACCAAACCAGTACTGCAACAAATGTTAAAGAGCTTGCTTCAAGAAGACAGAGAAGAAGGTGGGGAGGGAGGAAAATAGCCTACAATAAAATGGCACTAAATATGTACCTATCAAAAATCATCTTAAATGTAAATGGCTTAAATGCTCCACCCAAAAGACATAGGGTAGCTGAATGGATAAGAAAACAAGACCCATATATATGCTATCTCCTAGAGACCCACCTCCGATCTAAAGATACACACAGTCTAAAAGTAAAGGGATGAAAAAAGATATTTCATGCAAATGGAACGGGGGGGGGGAGCTGGGGTAGCATTACTTGTATCCGACATAATAGACTTTAAAACCAAGGTTATAGTAAGACAAAAAGGACACTACATAATAATAAAGGGAACAATCCAACAAGAGGATATAACCATAGTAAACATTTATGCACCCAACGTAGGAGCACCTAAATATGTGAAGCACATCTTCATGGACATAAAGGGAGAGACTGACAGAAATACAGTCATAGTAGGCTTCTTTCAATTAGCACCCCATTGACTTCAAAGGATAGATCATGCAGACACTAAATCAGTAAGGAGACAGTGGCCTTAAATGACACTCTAGATCAAATATATTTAATATCTTCAGAGCATTTTACCCAAAGCAGCAGAATATACATATTTTTCAAGTGCACATGGAACGTTTTCTAAGATACACTACATATTAGGACACAAAATAAGTCTTAATAAATTTAAGAAGATTGAAGTCATGCCAGGTAGGTTCTCTGACCATAATGCTATGAAACTAGAAATCATTGACAAGAAGAACACTGAAAAACACACAAAGATGTGGAAGCTAAGTAACATGTTATTAAACAATGAATGAATTAACAACAAGATCAAAGAAGAAATCAAAAGATACCTTGAACTTCCAGCCAAGATGGAGGCTTGGGTGGACACACTGTGCCTCCTCACACAACCAAAATTAAGGACAACAAAGATTTAGAAACAAGAAAACAACCAGAAGTGATAGAAAATTGAACTGTACGGAAGTCCAGCAACCATCCAGACCAGTAAGAGGGGCGGAGTCACAGCAGGAAAAAGTGGAGGTTGGTGGACTGGGCATGCAGGCAGCAGTGACTGGCAGACCCCAGGTGCACAGGTGGCAGCTAGGGACCCCAGGCACAGGGTGGCAATGTTGCAGACCCAGTGAGGCCACGCAAGGTGGCTGGCTGACCAGGTGGTCCCATATTCATGTGCAGATAATCCAGGCAAAGGGGAAGAGGCAGAAGGGACTGGAATGCGAGACAGAGAGAGGAGCAAGAGCCATTGTTCCCTCTCTGACCCCGCCCCCACATACAGTGTCACAAACCAGCAACTGGGCTGCCCTGCCCTGGGGAACCCCTAAGGCTCCATCCCTCACTATGTAACAGCCCCAACCAGACAAAAAAAAAAAAAAATGGCTCAAATGGGAGAACAGATCAAAGCCCCAGAGCCAATTCATCTAAGAGACCAAGAGACAGCCAACCTATCAGATGTGCAGTTCAAAGCCCTGGTGATCAGGATGCTCACAGAATTGGTTGATTTTGCTCACAAATTAGATGAACAAATGAAGGCTACACTAAGTGAAATGAAGGAAAACGCACAGGGAACTAAGGGTGATGGGAGGGAAACTGGGACTCAAATCAATGGAGTGGACCAGAAGGAAGAAAGAAACAACCAAACAGAAAACAAGGAAGAAATAAGAATTCAAAAAAATGAGGAGAGGCTTAGGAAGCTCCAGGACATCTTTAAACGTCCCAACATCTGAATTATAGGGGTACCAGAAGGGGAAGAGGAAGAATAACAAGTGGAAAAGTTATTTGAACAAATAATAAAGGAGAACTTCTCCAATCTGGCAAAGGAAATGGACTTCCAGGAAGTCCAGGAAGCTCAGAGAGTCCCAAAGAAGTTGGACCCAAGGAGGAACACACCAAGGCACATCATCATTACATTAGCCAAGATTAAAATGAAGGAGAGAATTCTAGAAGCAGCAAGGGATAAGGGGACAGTCACCTACAAAGGAGTTCCCATCAGACTGTCAGTTGATTTCTCAAAAGAGACCTTCCAGGCAAGAAGGGGCTGGAAAGAAGTATTCCAAGTCATGAAAGTCAAGGATCTACATCCAAGATTGCTCTATCCAGCAAAGATGTCATTTAGAATGGAAGGGAAGACAAAGCGCTTCTCAGATAAGGTCAAGCTAAAGGAGTTCATCATCACCAAGCCCTTATTATATGAAATGTTGAAGGGACTTACCTAAGAAAAAGAAGATAAAAAATATAACAGTAAAAAGACAGCAAACTCACCATTACTAACAACCACACCTAAAACAAAAGCAAACTAAGCAAACAATAGAATGGGAACAGAACCACAGAAATGGAGATCATGTGGAGGGTTAGCAACAGGGGAGTGGGAGGAGGAGAGTGGGGAAAAGATACATAGAACAAGTAGCACAGATGGTGGGTAGAAAATAGACAGGGGGAGGGCAAAAATAGTGTGGGAAATGTAGAAGCTAAAGAACTTATGACCCATGGACATGAACTAAAAGGGGGGAATGTGGATGGCAGGGGGCATGAAGGGTGGAGGGGAATGATGGGAGAGAAATGGGACAACTGTAATAATCAATAACATATATTTTAAAAAGATACCCTGAAACAAATGAAAATGAGGACACACAAACATGAACAAACTGGACAACCTGGACAAAATGGATGAATTCCTAGAAACAATCTCCCAAAACTAAATTAGGAAGAATCAGAGAATCTGAGTAGACAGATTGCACCTAGTGAAATTGAAGCATAATCAAAAAATTCCCAACAAACAGAAGCTCTGGACTGGGTGCCTTCACAGGTGAATTTTACCAAACATTCCAAGAGGGACTAACACATCTCCTTCTCAAATATTTCACAAAACTCAAGAGGAGGGACAGCTCCCAAACTCATTTTATGAGGCCAGCATTATCCTAATTCTAAAACCAGATAAAGACACTGCAAAGGAAGAAAATTATAGGCCAGTACCCCTGATGGACATAGACACAAAAATCCTCAACAAAATATTAGCACACTGAATACAACAATGCATCAAAAAGATCATACACCATGATCAAGTGAGATTTATTCCAGAAATGCAAGGTTGGTTCAACATTCCCCAAATCAATAAATGTGACACACCACATTAACAAAGGATTAAACCCACATGACCATATCAATAAATGTAGTAAAAGCATTTGATAAAACCCAGCACATGTTTCTGATAAAACTCAGCAAAGTGGGGTTAGGAGGAACACACCTAAACATAATAAAGACTATATATAACAAACCCACTGCTAGCACCATACTCAACAGACAAAAACTAAAAACATTCCCCTTAAGATTGGGAACAATACAGGGATGTCTGCTTTTACCTCTCTTATTCAACATAGCACTAGAAGTCCTAGCCACAGAGATCAGACAAGAAAAGGAAATAAAAGGCATCCAAATTGAAAAGGAAAAAGTAAAACTGTCTTTATTTGCAGATGACATGATACTGTACATGAAGAACCCCAAATATTCCATGAAGAAACTACTAGAACTGATAATTCAGCAAAGTAGCAGGATAAAAAATCGGTATCCAGAAATCAGTTGCATTTTTATATGCCAATAGTGAACTAAAAGAAATGGAAATTAAGAAAACAATCCCATTCACAATCACTACAAAAAGAATAGAATACCTAGGAATAAACCTAATCAGAAATGTAAAAGACCTGTAGTCAGAAAATTGTAAGACACTGAAAAAATTGAAGAAAATACAAATAAGTGGAAGCATATATGGTGTTCCTGAATAGGAAGAAAACACCATCAAAATGTCCATGCTAGCTAAGGCAATCTATACATTCAACTCAATTCTTATCAAGATTCTAATAAAGTATTTCACAGAACTAGAACAAATATTTCAAAAATTTATATGGAACCACAAAAGGCCCTGCATAGGAACAGTAATCCTAAGAAAGAAGAACAAAGTTGGGGGAATCACACTACCCAATATCAAACTATACTATAAGGCCATAGTAATCCAAACAGCATGGTACTGGCATAAAAACAGACACTTAGATCAATGGAACAGAATAGAGAGCCCAGAAATAAACCCACATCTTTATAGTCAATTGATATTAGACAGAGGAAGCAAGCACATACAATGAGCTAAAGATAGTTTATTCCAGCAGTCCCCAGCCTTTTTGGCACCAGGGAGCAGTTTCATGGAAGTAAATTTTTCCGTGGACCCAAGGGGGAGAGGGGATGACTTTATATCCTGCCACCAGATGCAGCTTAATTGTCACTTGCCACTTACAAATAGGGTTTTGATATGAGTCTACAAGCAATTGATTTATTATGGTCTCTTTGCAGTCAAACCTCTCTGCTAATGATGATCTGTATTTGCAGCCACTCCCCAGCACTAGCATCACCACCTCAGCTCCACCTCAGACCATCAGGCATTAGATTCTCATAAGGAGCACATAGCCTAGATCCCTTGCATGCACAGTTCACAGTAGTGTTCGCACTTTATGACAATCTAATGCTACCACCGATCTGATAAGAGACAGAGCTGAGGCAATAATGCAAGCAATGGGGAGCGCCTGTAAATACAAATGAAGCTTTACTCCTCACCTGCCACTCACCTCCTGCTGTGCTGCCCAGTTCCTAACAGGCCACAAGCCCATACTGGTCTGTGACCCAGGGTTTGGGGACCCCTGATCTATTCAGTAAATGGTGTTGGGAAAATTGGACATATACGTGTAGTAAAATGAAACTAGACCACCTTCTTACACCACACACAAAGATAAATTCAAAATGGATCAAAGACTTAAATGTTAGAACCAAAACCATAAAAATTATAGAAAAAAACATAGGCAGCAAAATCTCGGACATGGCTCATAGCAATATTTTATCAGATATATCTCCCCAGGCAAGGGGAACAAAAGGAAAAATAAATAGATGAGACTGTATTAACTAAAAAGTTTTGCACAACAAAGGAAATCATCAACAAAATAACAATACAACCCACAGAATGGGAGAACATACTCATCTACATCTGATAAGGGGTTAATATCCAAAATTTATAAAGGACTTACAAAACTCAATACCAAAAAAAAAAACCCACAATTAAAAAAATGGGCAAAGGACCTGAATAGACACTTCTCCAAAGAGGATGTATAGATGGCCAAGAGACATATGAAAAGATGCTTAGCATCACTAATCATCAGAGAAATGCAAATTAAAACCACAATGAGTTATACCTGTCAGAATGAGTATCATCAATAAAGCAACAAACAAGTGCTGGCAAGAATGTCAAGAAAGGGGAACCCTTTCACACTGTTGGTGGGAATGCAAATTGGTGCAGCCACTGTGGAAAGCAGTATGGAGATACCTCAAGAAATTAAAAATGGAACTGCCTTTCAACCCAGTGATCCCACTGCTGGTAATATATCTAAAGAAACCCTGAACACTCATTTGAAAGAACATAAGCACCCATATGTTCATTGCTGTGTTGTTTACAATAGCCAAGATATGGAAGCAGCCCAAGTGTCCATCGGTAGATGAGTGGATAAAACAACCATGGGACATTTACACAGTGGAATACTACTTGGCCATAAAAAGAAGAAAGTTTTGCCTTTGCGACAGTATGAATGGACCTGGAGAACATTATGCTAAGTGAATAAGCCAGTCAGAGAAAGACAAATACCGTATGAGTTCACTCATGTGGAATCTAATGAGCAAACTAAACTAACAAGGAAAGTAGGGACAGAGTCAGAGGTAGAGAGCAGGATGACAGGTAAGGAGGAGAGAGCTGAGGGAGTGAGGGATTAAGTGAAAGGTAAAAAGGACTCATGGACAGCAGTGTGGTGATTGCTGCACAGGAGAAGGGTATAAGGGGACTAAATGCCAGTGGAAAGAAATACAATAAAGATTACATTTTTTAAAAGGCAGAAATATGAGCAATGATTTCCACATAAATTTTTTTAATTGGGGTCATGAACATGTATATCCTCAGCTAGCAGGAAAAATCAGCTATCAAAACTTGTCCTCTTGAGTGTTTACAGCACAGTTTTACTGAAGGAATGTTGAATAATGCAATAACCACGGTTGAGAGGAGATTTATCAGGGCAGGCTTTCTGAGCAAAATCAATTTTGAGCTGAGTGTGGAGGCCTGGGGAGCTTTGGAAGGCTGTTGCAGCTTGAATTTAGGGTGGAACCCTACACTAGAAAGCATGTGTTGTGCACAAGGGCCGTGCCTTTTACATACAAAATGAAGAAACCCTGTTCTGTCAGCCTGTTCATTTTCCCCTTGACAAGACAAATGGTCAGCCTACCTAATCAGTTCAGCTAGAGCAGTTGATATTGATCAGGAAGGTGGTTTAAATGACTCTACCAGCTCCTTTCCTGCCCAGAGACTGGCTACTGTGAGTAGCCTGTCATTGGTAAGAGTTTTGGAATTAAACTTGCTGCCTTGGATGGGTTGTGTTTTGTCAGTGGTAAATGGACTTTCAGCTCAAGATCAGCATATAGGTAAGCCAGAATGATCATGAGTGTGTGTGAGTGCAGACACACACACACTGCTACCTAGTGTCACTGTAATTCCTTCAAAAATTTTACCACCCAAAACATAGGCTGGACAATCTAAGTTTTAAAAGGACCACTCTAAATTGAATTCAGTTTTGATAGTTCAGTCTCAGGCCAGGTCCTAAAATAAATAGAGAAAATCAAAGTTAAACAACAACATTAAAGAAAAAAAGAAGTGACTTTCAAATATCTTGGTCTTTCATTCTTTTGGGAATTGAATAGCTCTGAGAATCTGGTGAAAGTTATGGACTTTGAACCCCAGAAAAATGGGAACAGGCAAAAGAGTTTGCATACAATTTCTTGGGTCTCAGATTAAGAAAAATGTTATGTTTTCTCCTGCAATGTTCAGTGTATCCCAGATAGCAAGGATGACTGGGGAATGCAGTTTTCAGAGTGACAGGAAGTGGAAATGCAACCACTTTGTTTTAAAAATTATTTTGTGAATAATTTTAATTGTTCACTTTTGTCATGGCTATCCTGTATACCATCAGGAGTCAGTCTGGTGTTCCCATAACTTATTCAGAGCAATTAATAACTAATCAGGAAGTAAGGGAGGGTAGTAAGAGGGAGGAAGGACAGAGACAATCCTAGAGAGAGACCTAGGATGACATCAGTCTAATCAACTTTAATTTCTGTTGAGAGGACTAGAGAAGCTCTAAGTATCAAACAGTTACAAGGGTACTGACCTAATTACTTTTACCGAAGACAGGTGGAGCCTCCCCTTCAGTTCCTTCTAGTGCATGTCAACAGTTCAGCTGTTTACTGGGTACATACTGTGCTAACCAGCATTTTGTGTTCAAGAAACCGTGATGTGAACTGGATCAAGACAAATCCTGTCCTCAAAGAACTTGCTTTTCACTTACTCTGATAGAATCAAAGCTTTGAAAAAGTAAAAAGGCCTTTTAACCTTTCTTACCTGGTCTTAGCCATCAGCATGCGTGGGTATTTTCTATAAGCACTTCATTGTTAATGAGGTAGAAATAATTCTCTTTGGGTTGAAATTCTTTGTTCTTTTGAACTGCTGCTTAGTGAATCTATGCAAGCTGTTTATACAAAGACAAATTAAATGCAAGTGGATGGATGTGACTAACCTCCTGAAGTTGGAGAGAAAATTAAAATGTCTTTTTTCCACTGCATTGCAAGCTTCCGAAGGAGGTGCTTTCACGGGACAGCTGTCTGCTGCCTCCTTCCTCTGTTAGGGAGGAGAAACATCCAGAAGATGAGGATTATGGATGTAGACAGTCCAATTAAAAGGTTTTCTTTTATGGGAATACTTACTATAAAGTAGCATAGGGGAAGTGATGTCAAGACTAATCAAGGGTCAAAGACAAATTTGGAGTGATAAACAGTTTCAGAGACTACTTCAAATTCAGCAATCATGAACATTTTCACTTAAAGACTCTGCAGCATGGGAAAGGCAAAACCAAGTGCACAGCAGCAAAGCCTGTTTTCAACTTATTTCAGAATCTGGAAGGTTTCCTGGAAAACTCCAAAGAGCTACCCCATCAATGGGCTATCATCTTCATATCTGTACCCAAATAAAACACATATTCCACCTCCTTGTGGGCAGTACCAGAAGGAACAGAGGAAGGAGGAGAGAATGTTCCATGAATTTACAAATTGCCAGGATGTGTCATCTGTCCTCTAAACATCCAGTTGATTCCTCCTAGTCCCCTCCAAAATGCAAAAATTGTAGGGAAAATGAATTTCCGGCTAGGCTTTAAACGAAATCACAAAACTAAACATGTCTAATTAAGATGCCGGTGACAGCCCATTGCTCATCATTATGATACACTTGTGCAGCCGTAATCTCTCTCTCACCCGTTGTGGCGTTTGCTTCTGTTCACATTTCCTCAGGCTGGCCCCGCTGGAAGTTGGCCGGACATTTCCCCTTCCTTCGTGCTCTAATAGACTTCACTCTCAACATCTCACACACTCCCAGCCCTGCACTGCTGCACTTAGTATTAGTCAAGCAAAAGAAAATACAGAGAGAGAACAGCAATTTCTTTTTCATCTAAAGAAAAATGAGAGTTTTAAGATGCTTATCACACTCAGATTTTAAAATAAATATAAATAAAATCCCAAATCCTTTCTTATGCATAGGACAAATTTTTGGTCTCGAGGCTATTTTTAATGTTTCAATTCTCTTTATTATGATCTAGTTTATAAGAATGAGAATATTCCTAAAATCATTGATGAAGTTGAAAGGTTTGAGCCCATATCTATATTTGTGACCTATGGCCTAAGCTACTTGGACTGAGGCATTATGTATGATGTGTGATGGCATTTGATTGTGTGAAAATGGACTCAGTCTTGAGCTAAATGCTGAAAAGCGTCTTCCCAGTTGTGCTGGTAGGATGAGGAATTGTGAGGTGGTAGGTGTGGAAAGGTTTCCAACTGTGAACCTGTTTGTGAAAGCTGTTACCTTAAAGCTATAGAAAGTTGCTCTCAAGTTACTACTCATAAAGTGAGCTTGAATGCTTTGGCTTTTGTGTTTGTGGCTTAATGTGGTTCTCTAGTTTCACATCTGTGGAAGAGAGCTGCTCTTCTTTGCCTGTTCTTGGATTCATACCACCTCTTTTCTCTAGTCCTTACCCCTTTCTTGTTTCCCTTGATGATTTCAGGAGTCTTCTTGTTTCCCAGAGTATGAGTGTTCACAGAAAGACAGGGAGGAGGAAGCCACTTAGATCCAAGCCAAGACCAAACCTGTTAGAATGGCTATTAATCCTAAATGGTGACAAAATCTTAACTGTATTTGGTAGCTCAGAGAATGACCTGGAAGCTCATTGTTCAGAAAGCATTCATTTAAACTAGAGGCGGGAAGCCTCACAGGGGTTGGGTCCTGTTGAGCAAGAATGTCTTTAGTAAAGTTGTTAGCTTTATAGCCACAATCCTTCACTGGTACCAATCCAAGAGATAAGCCTCCAATGAAGAACCCCAAAGTAGGCTGTGTACTTACCGTGTAGTTTTGCTTTTTTTTTTTTTTCAAAATTGACATTGTTTCTATTATATTCTTTGTTCTACTGAAGTCACTACGGTGTTTTTATTTTCCTGAAAAGCTGAGAACTCTTTAATTTTTTAGCCAAAGTATCATTCATTTAATCATTCCACAGATATTTAGGAGTGCCTTCTGGGTGGGTATGATGAGTCCCTACTTGATGCTGGGGAGTCTGGCTTTCTGTTGCACTCAGCTGGCCCAGTAATATCCATGTCCCAGGTCAGGTTACCCCAGAAGCTGGCCCTGACATATATATTACGTTGTAGAAAGTTCACTGGGAATAAGGACAGAAACAGGAGTGGGCAAGGGAAGCAGCTGCTGGGCTTTGACTTGTCTCAGTGGAGGCCTCAGCCAACCCCACGGTGGGCAATGAAGGCTGTTCAGAGTCAATGAGAGGTAGAGTAATAGGACAAGATCTAGGCAGTGGACAGCTCCCCTCATTGGTCAGTCACTGGATATGGTTGTTAAGAAAGGGCATGACCTCTAGCAAAGGCAGCACTGCCTGTGACTAGAAGACCAAGTCCTCCAATACTGAGTGGCCTGGATGATACTTCAGTGTCCATTGCAGTGTTCTAGGACACTTTCAGCTACGCCACAGAAGATCCTAACTCAACTGGCTTGTCCCAGAGAGTAAGACACCAGGGACAAAGCAAATCTAGAACTGGTTAGTTCAACAGCTCAACGGATATTCAAGGACCTTTGTAACTTTCTTCTCTGTCAACCCAAGTGGTTGGCTTTGTTTCTCAGCTTTCTTTCTGTCATAGCTATGAGATGGCTGTAGCAGTCTGGGTGTCTCTGTGAAAAGGAAGTCATCTCTGCCTGTGTGCTCTTTCTAGTGCTGAGGAAAATATTCCCTGCTCTGTCTCTTTCTCTTTTTTAAAAAATTGTGGCAGAATATAAAAAACAGTATCATTTTAAGTATTCATAAGTATAAAATTCTGTGGCACTAAGTACATTCACAATGTTGCATAACCATCACCATTATCTATACCCAAAACTTTTTCATCATTCCCAACAAGAATTCTGTATCCTTTAAACAATAACTTCCCTTTTCCCTTCCTTCTAGCTTCTAGTAAACTATTTTACTTTCTGTCTCTATGAATTTGCCTATTATGTGTACCTCATATAAGTGAAATCATTACAATATTTGTATTTCTGTGTCTGGTTTATTTCATTAAGCATGTTTCTAAGGTCCATCTATGTTGTACATACATCAAAATTCCATTCCTTTTTGTGGCTAAATAATATTCCATTCGATGTACATACAATATTTTGTCTATCCATTCATCTATTGATGGACACTTGGATTGCTTCTACCTTTTGGCTATCATGAATAATGTTTCTATGAACATTGGTATCTGTATATCTGTTCAAGTCCCTGCTTCCCATTCTTTTGAATACACACCTAGAGGTGAAATTGCAGGATCATACAGTATTTTGGTATTTAACCTTTTGAGAAACTGCCAGACTTTTCTAAAGCAGCTGCACCATGTTACATTCCCACCAACAATGCATGAGAGTTCCAATTTCTCTGCATCTTCAGCAAAATTTATTTCCCTTTTTAAAAATGATAGTCATCCTTTCATGAGTTCTGGCCAAGATGGAGGTGTAGGTAGAAACCTTTCACTTCATCACACAACCAAAAGGAGGATAACAGCCCATCTAAAATCAATAAACAACCAGAAACACCAGAAAATCAAACTGCATGGAACTCCAGCAACCAAAGAATTAAAGAAAAAATCAACCAGAACAACCAGACCAGTAAGAACCTGCAGTGAGGCTGTGCAGTCTGGGCCGGCTCAGAAAATCCACAGTGAAGCAGCAGACCACAAGGGCAGAATTGGCTGAAGGGGAAACTGAGACTCAGAGCTAACTGTGGATTATAGCAGGGGTTGCTGCAGTGGGAGAAACTCCCAGTCTCATGCTAGAGTCCATTGGAAAGTGCACCAGAGACGAGCAGGCAAGCTGCATTGTTCCCTCTCTGGCCCCTCCCCCATAGGCAGCCCCTCATCACAGCAAGGAGGGTTGCCCTGCCTGGGTGAATACCTAAGGCCCTGCCCCTTACAACTTAACAAGTATGTCAAACAAAGAAATATGGACCAAATGAAAGAACAGAGCAAAACTTCAGAAACAGAGCTCAGCAGTGAGGAGTTAGCCTACCTATCTGATGGAGAATTTAAAGCCCTAGTAATCAAAATACTCACAGAATTGATTGAGCTTGGTCGAGAAATGAAAAACAAATGAAAGATACCCAAAGTGAAATAAAGCAAAATATTCAGGGAACTAACAGTGACAGGAAGGAAACCAGGACTCAAAGCAACAATTTGGAACAAAAGGAAGAAATAAACATCCAGCCAGAACAGAATGAAGAAACAAGAATTCAAAAAAATGAAGACAGTCTTACAAACCTCTGGGACAACCTAAAACATTCCAATATCTGAATTATAGGGGTGCCAGAAGGAGAAGAACAACAGCAAGAAGTTGAAAACAAATAACAAAGGAAAATTTCCCCAATGTGGCAAAGGAAATAGACTTCCAGGAAGTCCAGGAAGCCCAGAGAGTCCCAAAGAAGTTGGACCCAAAGAGGAACACACCAAGGCACATCATCATGAAGTTACCCAAGATTAAAGATAAGGAGAGAATCTTAAAAGCAGCAAGAGGAAAGGAGACAGTTACCTACAAAGGAGTTCCCATAAGGCTATCAGCTGACTTCTCAGAAGAAACCTTGCAGGTAAGAAGGGGCTGGAGAGCTCTCTGCTCCTCCTGTTCAACAGACAGCCGCGTCTTTCTGCGCAGTGCCAGCCTCAACCCTGACACACAATAGTGAAGATCAGAGTGAATGGATTTGGCTGTATTGGGCGCCTGCTCACCAGGGCTGCCTTTTACTCTGGCAAAAACGGATGTTGTTGCCATCGGTGACCCTTTCATTGATCTCAACTACATGGTCTACATGTTCCAGTATGATTCTACTCACAGCAAGTTCAAAGGCACAGTCAAGGCTAAGAACAGGAAGCTTATCATCAATGGACAGTCCATCTCCTAGGAGTAAGATCCCACCAAAATCAAATGGGGTGATGCTGGTACTGGATATGTTGTCGAGTCCACTGGTGCCTTCACTGCCATGGAGAAGGCTGGGGCTCACTTGAAGGGTGGAGCCAAGAGGGTCATCATCTCTGCCTCTTCTGTGGATGCCCCCATGTTTGGGATGGGTGTGAACCATGGCAAGTATGATAACTCCATGAAGATTGTCAGCAATGCCTCCTGCACCACCAGCTGCTTGGCCCCCTGGCCAAGGTCATCCATGACAACTTTGGCATCGTGGAGAGACTCATGACCACAGTCCATGCCATCACCGCCACCCAGAAGACTGTGGATGGGCCCTCTGGCAAGCTGCAGTGTGATGGCCAAGGGACTGCCCAGAACATCATCCCTGCTTCCACTGGCACTGCCAAGGCTGTGGGCAAGGTCGTCATCCCTGAGCTGAATGGGAAGCTCACTGGCATGGCCTTCCGTGCCCCCCCCCCCATTGTGTCAGTTGTGGATCTGACCTGCCACCTGGAGAAACCTGCCAAATATGATGACATCAAGAAGGTAGTGAAGCAGGCATCAGAGGACCCCCTCAAGGGTATCCCGGGCTATACCGAGGACCAGGTTGTCTCCTGCGACTTTAACATTGACACCCACTCCTTCACCTTTGATGCTGGGGCTGGCATTGCTCTCAATGACCACTTTGTCAAGCTCATTTTCTAGCATGACAATGATCAGAGGACAGCCCCATAATTGAATCTGCTAAAGCTTTGTTAGAATGAGGGCAGTGATTTTTTTTTAAAGAGCGTGTCTTTTTGAGGAAGAGGAACTTGAGCAGGGCAGTGATTGTGCCAGGAGATGAAACCCTGGCCTTTTTCTCCTCCCACTTGGGAAGCCACATTGAGGTTGCCTTCCCTCCATAGGGACCCAGCCCCTGGGGGAGTGGAGTTCCTGGAAGCAGAGCCCAGTTGGGCACATGGCTTTCCTAAGCAGTCTGGAGGGAGGAGACAGGGCCAGGGCATGAGTGGAAGCTGAGTCCTGTGGGCTGGTCAAACCCGGAAGGGGGATTCCAGAGGGCCAGGCAGAGCAAGGGCCCAGCACCTCTCTAAGACAAGGGGTCCCCTAACATACTTAGCCTGGTGCCCAGCACAGAGCAAGCCCTCGATAAATTTTCTTCTCCCTTCTTTTCAGGAACAAAATGAGGGCCTAGACAATGGCTCAGAACAGGGCGAGGAGAGGCTCTTTCAAATGTCCTGGGTTGGGACACAGGAGAGGGAGGGACAGAGACACTTAGTTTGCAAAATGGCTTCTGTTGGCAACGTTAACGTTCAGCTGCTTGCTTTCCTCCTGCGAGGTGCAAACAAGGAGCAGCAGCAGCAGGAGCAGTCTTGAGTTCTGGGCATGTTTTCCACTTTCATGTCAGAGCACCATGCTCTTGCTCTTCCGTGCTGACCACCATTCCCAGGGCCCTTGGCGAGTGCCTGCGTGCTTCACCCAGATCCCCTCTGTAGCTTATGCTCTCACCCTCTGTTGCTGTCCTTGCTGGGAATGGCCCTCACCCACATGGAATTCTGGGGATGGCTTTTGCACACCCACATGGAACTGGTTTGCCCAAGGGTTCACCCCCTCCCAGGGGCACCCTGAGACCAATGGCTGCATGACACCAAGACCTTTAAGTTTGGAACAACTCTGAAGGGTCATCCATCCCCAGAGCTCCCTATTGGATCTGCTGAAACTCATTGTGGGTGAGTGTCTCCCTCAGCCCAATCCTGCCTGCCACCCTCACTCACAGGTATCCCTCGAGAGTGCTGCCCAAAAGCCTTCTGCCTGTGACTCTGGGGAGCCTACTCTAAGACTACCCATCCCTTCTTTTTCTGTTGTCTTTGCCACTCCAACCATAGCCACTTATCTGACCTCCCAGGAACCCTCTTTGCACTAAAATGCAGCCATCTTGCAGCACAGTGACTGGAAAACAGGTGCTCATGGGTTATCATTATGGGAACCAATACTTAAGTGCAGCTAGCAGTCTCTAGAGCAGGCATACACACATGATTTCATTTGCAAAGCAGAGTAGCACAATGGTCTCCAGTGATTCTGCCTGGGTTTGAATCTTGGTCCTACTACTCACTAGTCTTGTGATCTTGGGCCAGCTGCATAACCTTTCTATTGCTCAACTTCCCCATCTGTAAAATGGCGTAGTGATGGTCCATTTTTCCTAGAGTTTTTGTTACAATTAAATAAATCAGTATATGTAAAGGTTTCAGAATAGTGCTGCACATATTAAGCACATAGTATAAGGTAGTTATCAGTATTTGATCCTCATAAGAACCCTGTGAGATATTACAGTTACTGCTGGGCTGGACATCTCTTGTGCCCCGTCTCATGCTCTCAGCCCACCTTTTCACTCTGTCCTTGCAGCTGCCACCTGCTCACACAGGTGTAATCCACCAGCACCTTGCACAGTTGTGCTGCTTGTTTGTTTGTTTCTTTCTTTTCTTCTTCTTCTTCTTCCTCCTCCTCCTCCTCCTCTTCTTCCTCCTCCTCCTCCTCCTCTTCCTCTTCTTCCTCTTCTTCCTCCTCCTCCTCCTTCTTCTCCTCCTTATCCTCCTCCTTCTCCTTCCCCCTCTCCTTTTTCTTCTTCTCACCCTCCTCTTCCTCTTTCCTCTTATTTGGAATGACTTAACATCCTATTTTGAAAAAGTAGAATGGAAAAATTGCATGAGCAATAATTGCATATTTTATTCTTATTTATTCTCCACATGCATCTACTGTAATAAATTCTAGCCAATAACTACTTTTTTTTAATTAACAGAAACTCAAACCAGAAATCTTACAAAAGGCTCTCATTTTCTTTCTGGATCATTTATTTCTCTTGGTCTTGGGGAAAGAACTTCTAACTTGTTAAGAACTATAATAAAGTTTAGCCATTAGTGTAAAATCCAATAGGTGGGAGACTCAGCCTCCGTGGAGCACAGCTGTCCTTCCTGGGGACCACTGAGGGCCAGCACCCTGGTGAGGCTGCAGTGAGCCGCTGTACGTAAGCCCTTCCTGCCTGAGAGCAAATCTTTCAGGATCTCCTTAAACATGACTCTCTAGTTATAGTACATCCATAACCATCATTCATTCCCTAATGGAAAAGACAGCAAATGCATCTGCTTAAGACACTTGGAAAGAGAGTGCTAGAGGAGAAAGAAACAAAGAGCCCCCTTGGGGAATGTGTGGATTGGTCGTTTACAGCAGTTCACCATGTGTATTCCCACAATCCTGCAGCTCCTGACTGCTTCTACGTACTGTTTATTTCTTACTTCCCATCCCGGCTTCTTTGCCAACTCCATCTGAGCTGCCTGCAGAACACACTCAGCCGTTCTGACCCAAGCAAACTGAAAGTGTGAGGAAGCTAATATCCCTCCATGTGACATCCCTGTGGTCCCTTCTTTTATGCCTTAAGAGAATAGAATCTGCCCCCTCAAGGTCCAACTTCAGTTGCCCACAGCAGCAAGCACCCTAGCTTAACTTTCCCCCTTTCCCTGTCTCATTCTTCCCATTCCCCACTCCCATAGTATGAACTCACTTCCCAAAATATACCCACACACAAGCCTTTGCCTCATGCTCTGTGTTTGGGGAACCATCTAAATGTGCACAAGAGGAGCATGAAAGAATAAAAACAGGCCTGTTCAACATCCAGAATCAGATCTAGATTCAAGTCAAAGCCTCCCACCTGCTGAATTTCATGCCCTCACATGGTGCCACTTCCCAGTTGATACATATGCATCTTAACAGAGATCTGGAAACTTGTTTAGCCAATGGGAGGCTAGAGAAGAAATCACTACAAACAGGTAGCTTTGGACACTTTCCTGTAAGAGCCCCTCTCCTGTCCCTGCATAGAGCTAAGCTGGTCCTTTGTGGCCCAGGGATCATCTTGAGTTTGCCTTTGTATCACCAGTATTCAGGTCCTGGCATACAATAGGTGCTCAGTAAATGTTTGCAGGATACACAAGTCCAGAAATCAAACTATTGATGGTTTCTGTTTAACAATCACTTTTTATATGGCCATGCCTGTTCCTATACTTAGTGTTTATTTTTTTATGCTGGTTTGGAATCTTATCTTTAATGCACAAAGAACATTTTGGAGAGAGGATTTTTTCCTCTTTTACCAAGCTAAGTTTACACAGAATCATGTACCTGAAAATTATTCCAGAAATACTAAATATTTCTTGAAATTATTCAAGAAAATCTGATTCTCAGGTTGACTGTCTGATGAAAGAAGTAGCTAGGAGCTGTCAAACTGGTGGCTTAAGACAAATGTAGCTCTAAGACATATGACTTTTAGTACAATGATGATCATTTTATATTGAAACTCCTCTGAAATATGCTGCAGGCCCCACCATTTCTGCAGCCTTCTACCTGAGCTAATTCTCAAACTTGTGTTAATCTGCCTAGACCTGTGGATATGTAGGTGTGTGACCCTCGCACAGAATGGCACATAACAGGGTACTCCTTATGCAGAAAGAGGTGAAGTTGCTGTCCAGCACAATTTCTGACTTTTTCTATAGTTTGCTCAGCCTTTCCTCACCACCATCAACAGGTGCCCACTGAGAGCCTACTATCCTGCCTTTTAGGTACTATAAGATCTCCGTGGTGCTCATGTGCTTTGTGGTCCCCACACTGGTGCCGTGGTGCATCTGGGGAGAGAGTCTGTGGAATTCCTACTTCTTGGCCTCCATTCTTCGCTATACCATCTCACTCAACGTCACCTGGCTGGTCAACAGTGCCGCCCACATGTATGGAAACCGGCCCTATGACAAGCACATCAGCCCTCGGCAGAACCCACTGGTCACTCTGGGTGCCGTTGGTGAGTAGGGGTGTGAGAGCCAATGGAGAGAATGGCAGCTCGATTTTCTTGGCTTCTTGTGGTTTTGTGGAATCTGTAGAGAGGCAGTGGAGTGGAATGGAATGAACTTGGGCTTTTGGTGTTAGAATCCTAACTCATGGACAAGTTACCTAACATCTGATGTATAGTCCCCTTATCTGTGAAGTGAGATTAGTAATGCTTTCTTTATAGGGATGTTGTGAGAATTAGTAAGATACTTATATATGTAAATTGCTTGGTACAGTACCTGGCACATAGTAGGTGATGAATAATTAGTACCTATTTATTTTTGCCATGAAAATTCTCCTACAGGAGAGTAGCAGTTGACTTTTCTCTCCAGCTGCCTGGATATTCTCCGCTGTCCTATCATTTGTCTGACTATATGCAAGCAGCCCTTTAAACAAAGAGATAGGAAAAAATGAGATTGTGGCATCTCATGGCACCACAAAATGGTTAAGGGGCCACTGGAGTCCAACCAGTGTGGTAGAGTCCTGGTTCCTTCGCTTACTGTCTGGGCAAGTTACCTGACTCCTGCACACCTCATGTCCTCATCTGTAAAGTGGGCATAATAGTAGTATTTACCTCCTGTTGGGGTTGTTGGAGGGCTAGATAAGCTAATACATAGCACTCGCAGCAGTATTTAGTACAAAATGAGCCCCCAGTTATGTTGTTTTTATTACCAACCATATGGTCTTAGGCAAATTTCTTGTCCCTTCCATTCACGTACATCCTCACTTTAAAATGGGAGTAATCATAGCTCAGAGGTATGTGGATTACAGGCATTTATACTCATTAAAGCACTTTGCACGTGGCTGGCATTCAGTAAGTGATTAATAAATGTTAATGATAGCTTTATAGAAGCAATTGGGCTTCTTGGTAAGCTGAGCCTTTAGCACAGAGCTCAAACCCAGGAAGTTCCTGCTATTGAATAGAAATGATCTGTGCCTCGCTCAGCAACGTGGCTGAGCAATGAGTTCCTACCACCACTTTGTTAGGGTTTTCCATGTAAGGCTCAAGAGCGATATAAGGTGGAATGAACATCAGATTTAGCTATGTGATGACAGGATAAACAGAGCAAAGTGCCTTGGGAAATAGGAGGATGTTCCCTGACCCTCTTGTTGCTTTCCTTTCTCCTTCTGTTATCTTCATTCTCTAGAAGAACTCTAAGGAGGGAGACACATTGAGCACTGACCCTGAGAGCAAGACCTGAGTGGGGATAACAGAGACTGCTACCATTTTATAGAGAGAAGGGGATTCAGGAAACCCAAGGAATGAGGCCATGGCCAATGCGTTCAATACCCTGAACAGCTGGGTATTGGTTTTAAGTCCATCCAGGTCAACACTGGACTCCCAGTCAGTTTTCTTCATAAAGGCCCTTGGAAAGCTCTTATTATATGCAACTGTGCAGACCAGTGACTGTTTCTGAAAATAAGGGTTAAACTTCTCTATACTGTACAGGAAAGAACCTAGAAATGACAAGGGTGGAGGGGCAGAGTAGAGAAGACCTAAATTAAGAAAATGGCAGACCACAGGTCAGTCCATCTGATGTGCTCAGTACAGAGCAGAATCCTTCCAATGTGGTCAGGAGAAGAACCATGTGATGACCTACAGCCACTTAAGTAGTACAGGAAAAATCTGGCAGTTCTTCAAATGGTTAAAAATAGTTACTATATAATCTAGCAACCCTATTCCTAGATTCATTCATAAGAGAAATCAAACTATATGTCCACACAAAAACCTGTATTTGAATGCTTATAGCAACATTTTCATAATAGCTAAAAAGTGGAAATAATCCAAATGTCCATGGATAAATTCATTTATATAAATATAGTGGCATGGTAAGTGGTATATCCATATAAAAAAGAAATGAAATGCTGATACTTGCTATACCTTGAAATCATTATGCTAAGTGAAAGAAATCAGTCACATAGGATAATATGATTTCATTTATACAAAATGTTCAAAATAGGCAAATCTAAAGAGATTGTATTAGTCAGGTTTCCCCAGAGAAAGAGAAACTCTGTGTATCTCAGTATGTATACTGTTACATATATTACATATATATTTTCCTCATAGTACATTTTCATATATAGAGAAACAGTAGGATATGTTTATAAAATGGATATATTCAATTGGTTCTGTATATAGACAGACAGAAACATAGAAGGATTGATTGATTAATTGATTGACTGTGAGGAATTATCTCACACTATAATAGAGGCTATGAAGTCCCAGGAGCAGTAGTCTGCAAGCTGGAGACCCGGGAAAACCAGTGGTGTACTTAAGTCCAAAGACCTAAGAACCAGAGGAGCCAATGCTGTAGCTCCCAGGCTGAGGGCAGGAGAAGGTGAGGTAGATGTCCCAGGTCAACCAGTGAATTAGGAAAGGAGGCAAATTCCTCCCTCCACTTGTTCTGTTCTAGCCCTTAATGGATTGGATGAAACCCACCTACAATGGGGAAAGTGATCTGCTTTACTGAGTCCGCCGACTCAAATGTTAATCTTATCCACAAATACTCTCATAGACACACCTAGAATGATGTATAATGGGCACCCCTTGGCCCATCAGGTTGACAGAATTAACCATCTCAGAGACAGGAAGTAGGGCTGGGAGGGTTGGGGGTGGTTGGGGGATGACAGCTAAGGGGTTTAGGGTTTCCTTTTAGTTAATGAAAATTTTATAATTCATTTTGGTGATGGATGCACAAGTCTGAATATTCTAAAAAACATTAAACCGTATACTTTAAATGGATAAATTGTATGGTGAATTATATCTCAATAAAGCTGTTTTTAAAAAAATCAAATGAAAGAAGCTCTGAGGTAATCCCCCTTCTGAAAACACCTTAACAAAAAGGAGGAAAAGTTGTGCAGTGGGAGGGATAGGAAAATATGTAGGCAGATTTCGGCTATTTAAAGATCCAACTCCTTGACTGACTTACCTGTTTGAACGATTCTCATTTATCTCCTCCGGATTCTCCTGAGGCCTTGCTCTCATCGCTCCAGCCCACAAGGCTGTTTTCCTCTTATGAACGCACAGTCTGCCACCAGCCAGTCAGCATCTAGCTTACAGAGTACAGCTCTGACATCATGGTAGCGCGTCTCCAATTCTCAGAGGAAAATTATCTTGTGACTTTATGCCGATAACTTTATTGTTCTTTTCTGTTTACATTTAGTTTTTCTAGCCAACTAAGTGGAGCTTCCTACAGGTAGAAATTAAGTCTTTTGCGCCCTAAGGAGCCTGATGCAGTGTGTTGTACATGGTAGACCCCCGTAAGTGAGTAATTCAAGACCTGTGCAGAGAGGTGGGTGAGTGGTTTGTTTCAATGCTCCTTTTGTCTTCCAGGTGAAGGCTTCCACAATTACCACCACACCTTTCCCTTTGACTACTCGGCAAGCGAATTTGGCTTAAATTTCAACCCCACCACCTGGTTCATTGACATCATGTGCTGGCTGGGGCTGGCCACTGACCGCAAACGGGCACCCAAGTCAATGATCGAGGCCCGGAAAGCCAGGACTGGCGATGGCAGCGCTTGAGCCTGGAACCGCCGTCCCACATGTCTGCCCTTGACACTTTGGTCCCTGCCTTCTGTTACTATAGTTCTATTGCTCATTGGATTGTGGGAGGGGAGAGAGGGTGGGAGGGAATGGAATCTATGTGGTTCGGAAATTTGTTTGTCTCAAAGTCGAGATAAACTACCAATGAAAAAATGTTTTTTAAGTCAATGTAATGATGATTTAACATTAGAGTGTGGACATGTGATTTAATTGCTGTGTCTACAACATGTCAAACATACATTGACATGTGCTTGTTCCCAATGTTAATCCTGACAAGATGAAGGAATTTAATATTCTTTCAGTGTGATTCAGGAGAGCATTTTCTTTCCTACCATTTAACCCAGCATCATTGTAAAACACACTATCTAAAGGGCCGAGGGACAGGGTAGCAGACAAAAGAAGGGGTCTAAGTAGTAACTAAAGGATGTTTCTGTTTTGTAATTATTGTATTTTTGTTATTTTTTTAAGTTAGAGAATTGAACATTGTAAAAAATGAGAATACAGGAAATGGCTCTCTCTGTCTTTTTTTCCCCCCCTGTTTACAGCTTGTTAATGCTCCACCATCTTTGCTTCAAAAGAGATCTGTTCACTGCCCAGCTACTTTTGTGTCCCAAGCCGTACACCTGGCCAACCTCATAAACCAGTGCCTGTTTAGGTGTTTGATTTTGTCCTCTTTGCTGTTGTCATTTTAAAGGTGTATAACTCAGATGTGCCAGACATCAAATTAAGCTCTCATTTCAATGTTTAGATACCTAATTTATACTCTAATTATTCCCAGCCACTAATGCATGTACTTTAGCTGCTTCTGCCAAACAAGCATATTAATTTTCCACACCAGGCTATCAGGTAGTAATAACTGACAGTTATCTAGAACTTAGTGTCTACTAATGTTTCACCTGCATGTGGCCATCACTGATTTTGCAGCAAAATATAAAGCGATCATTATGTAGCTTCAGGATTAAAAAATTTTTGTATATTATGTTGCCTTGTAAAGAGCATGTTGAATTGACAGGACCATGTGCCCTTTGTGTTAGATGTTAGAGCCAAAGAAAGGCTTATAGAGTTGGCAGTGGAGCCCTTTGAAGATAGATCTTTTTAGGAAAGATGTAGGATTTAAAATTGAAATTTTAAATTTTTGAAAAAGAAGTGATACCAATAGGAAATTGTCATAATGAAGTTCTTCATCCAGCAGGTATTTAACAGTGTTATTTTGCCATTAATAATGTATAAACTATGGGTGATTTGCAATAAATGATTATGAACTTGTTGGTGTTCTTGATCAGATGCCTAAGTGTTCCTTGGAGAGAGTTCTCTCAAGGGTGCCTGACGCTTTGTGATGACCATGTGACTCACGTTTGATTTGGGCTCTGGGCTGACAGCAGCCCCCAGGACCAGGCCTCTCATACACCATTGGCCTTCGGTATATGAGAAGGCACAACCAGAGGAAAATCAGCAAGTTACCTTTGGCGTAGCTATTTAGAATCTTCTCACTAAAGGATGTTCCCCAATTTAGTCCTAATAACTCCAGAACCTTGCTCCTCTGAACCTGGGTGCCATGTCTTTATCTGCAGTAGTACCCTAATTAAGAGAAGGATGAGGTGGTCTTGATGAAGAAGTGGATGAAGGTTAGATCACTTTAGAGTTTTCCATATTGACATAACCTATAGGTCTCAGCAGCATCTAAGAGAAGAAAGTAGCCCTTGGAGGCATCACACAAGCCCATCCGAGGTGGCCCTAGAGAGGTTGGTTCATTTTTTGAAAGGTTCAGTTTAAGGTACGGCAATGTCTCCTGTGTCCTACCAGGCTCTTATTTCAGAGACCCTACATCAGGCGAACAGAGCCAAGGAGAGGCTGTTCCCATAGTGCTGCTCCTGTGTGTCCCAGCAGCTCCGCCAGTGACCCTGGGGTGGCGGAGCCAGCTCAGCTGTGCTTATGGCCAGCTCTGTGGCTTTGAGAAAATCAGTCTTTCAGGATCTGGTTTTCTGACTCTTGACCACAATTGCTGTGTTACCTAGGCTGAACCACATGAAAATGCAATCGCTAATCTACAGCGCCTCTCTGAACCTCAGTGTCCTCATCCCCAAGACAGGAACAGCACCGCTGACACCACAGGGAAATCTGGAGGCCTCACACGCAGGTCCCTGTGCATCGTGGGTGTGCCAGAGGTATCAGCTGAGAGTGAGGGGTGTGTCCCAGGCACAAGACAGGAACAATTGTAGTCAAATAAGCACCGTCAAGTGAGGAGGACCAGCTTCTAGTTCTCATTTTGCTGCTAATTAGGGGAGTGGTGAAGGGTAGCAGAAAATGCCCAAAGTATCCCACTTTGATATAGGATTGTTTTGAGTTAAAGTTTCTTGAAAAAGAGCACATGCAAGAAGGCAACTCTTCACTTCCCCATTTCTTCCAAAAAGCAAGAGTTAGCTCCAGTGTGAAAGATGTTCTCGCTGTAGGAGTGGGGAGGAGGGACTGAGAAAAATTAGTACAAACAAACATTGCTAAATGACCCTTATCTTCCTTTAGCCTCCCATACATTTTAGTTGCTTCTCGCAATTACTACTGTCTGTTCATCCCAGTATATAAGCATTTGGCCCCAGCTGCTTTATTTTTTCTGTAAAGGCTCCCATGTATGTGTAACAATAAACTGTATATTCTCCTCTCTTGTTAATGTCTTAGGTCAACTGAGTTTCCAGGCCAGCCAAAGGCGGTAAGAGGGTAGTGGTTGTGCCTTCCCTACAATGGCCCAAACCGCTTGGAGCTCCGGCATCCCCGTTTGTAGAGGAGCCTGACTGCACCGAGTTAGCCCACCCAGCTCCGCCTTTTTCTCACACACAGGCAGGGCCTTCACACCGCCATCAGAGGACGCACCTAGCATGGAAGACGGTGTGTGGTTCTGTCTGCTCATTTTCCTCTTCATCCAGAGCTGGGATAGGAGATTTGTGAATGGAAGAGGTTGAAGCTAATGGATAACAATGATCTGTGGGGATTTTCTGTAAGGCTCATTCATTCCTTGCAGTTCTGTCCCCAGTTACAGAGGGGGCTAAAAAACAAAGAAGGAAAGAAATAACCTAACCTTTCTGGTCCCTTTTTAAAATTTCCCTATTTTTAGGTCATGATACTAGTCTAAATTCCCTCCTTCCACTTCCTCAACGTCAAGGAAGTGCTATAAATGACCTGGTAACTGCTCTCCTCCCATTCTCTCTGTGGGCTGTGGTGTTCATAACCTCCTGCCCCCACCCCTGGAATGTTCCTGACTTCTAAATTTGCACCATCAGAAGCAAGAGGAAGGAAAGTGCTGGCCACGACACACCTATAAGGCGACAAGCCTACGTCTAAGCAGCTACTATGGGCTCAGTGACAGCCTTTTTCTTTTCCTCTGCCTTTCCCTTTCCCGTGATGCCTCCGATTTCGTGTCTGGAAGACCAGTCAGCTGCATCCTGCCATGACTCCTCACAGAATCCAAAATACAAAGACCTGCTGCCAGCACCAAGCTGGCCAGGGTTGTGAAGACTTTGCCTGGAGGAAGTACCTTGCCTACCACACTTACTGAGAAAGTACCTTCCCTATAGCATACTGAGCATGTATACTTTCTTACAGTACTTACTAAGAGTACTCTTCCTTTTACTGTGGAAAAAATGTATCTGGGCCTTTGACCACTGTCCAAATCCCTACTGGGGATTTACTAAATCAATGTTCCCCCTCCCAGCCTTTTCCGATCTCCAAGGTTACCTTTTGGGTCACTGAGAAAAATCTCTGAAGTTGTTTTTCTGAAAGATGCACAAACTACTGGACAGAGCCACCATCCCCCCCCCCACCCACGCTGTTGGTGGACAAAGTAACTGGGACCCACTGGAGCATGGTGTGGTTATATTTTTATTGTCAGATTTCACATAAGCCTTAGCTCACAGTGCCAGGATCCCAAACACAGGAGCTGCATGTAGAGTCTGCTCCTTAACCTGGACTGTATGACAACACTTGGATGAGGGGCAGGGTGGAAGGCAGGGGCCCCTATCAGGGGTACCTTGTGATTGCTGCGATCACTGGTGGAGGAGGGATGGCCTGGGTTGCTGACAGGAATATCCAGTGTCTCAAAGCAAGAGCAAGTGATTGGTGCAGGTGATGACTTTCCAGCTCCAGCAAATAGGCTTCTCACACGTGAAGTGGATGGGCAGGGAAGACCCACTCCAGTTCCTTCCCACCCTGAAATTCCGGCCCATGACTAGAAGGGCTCTGCTAGAGGCCACTGGGCTCTCTGGACTCTCTTCTCTGAATGAAAAGGCCCTTAAGCTCATGGCATCACAAAGTGCGTGTTCCGGATAAATCAGCCGACAGGCACCTATTTGCACTGGGCTCTACAGCTCCTGCTAGACTGAGCTATCTGTAACTCGCAGGGTCCACAGGCTTCCAGTCGGCTTGTTAGAATGTGTACACACCTGCAATATAGGCAACCAAGGCACAAAAAATGAAAAATTATCTCAGTGTGGATACTTTGGCCTGGATGGTTTTGAAACACCATTTTAAAAGCGAAGACCTTGATTTTGCTTCTATGAGGGAAAATCTTCAGCAATGATGTATTGGACCCATTTCAATCACCATTTTAGTCATTTGAAGTCACTTAAGCGATAGGCCATTTTACTTGTGGTTTTGCTTAAACCTTACTTGATTCCTTGGCCCTTATCTACACAACACAGGGGTAAATTGTTCCTTTGTTGGAAGACAAACAGCCTAAGGAAAAATATGCAAAACCTCTGCTTCTTCATCTATAATATAAGCAGTAAGACAAATGATTGCTTAGGTCCTTTCTTAGATCAAAACCTATAGGAATCAATAGCAAGCAAACTTAGAAAAGGTAGATTCTGCTTTCCCCAAATGAAAGATGTGTCTGGAAGCCGTCCTAGTTGTTCATGTATCTGTGTACGTATGGCTCTAAAGGAAAAGGAAGCAACTCAAGGCCAGAAAGCTGACCCTCTGTTGCCGGCCCTGCAAACAGCTGTAGATGGAGACAGAATCATGAGGCTGGTTGATTGATGTTCATGGACTGTCACTGTTAAGGCTAGATAGTTCTAAACAATCTCATTTTTTTTGTTTTTGCTAGAATTTATAAACAATCTTTTTTTGTTTTGTTTTGTTTTGTTTTTAAGTTTCCAGCTAAGAGATACCCTTAAAATGAGCATTGCTGTGTCCAGGAAATTGCAGCCTAATGATACTTGGAAACAATAACATACTTCAAAATAAAGTCACCGACCATCAAATGCCGTACGATCTGGCTGCCCAAGTTCTGCTACCGTCAGAACTAGGCTGTGTGTGCGCAAAGCTAAGACAGATCACTTAAACCTTCCCAACGGACTTGCCTTGGATAATCTTACTGATACAATGCCTTCAGCTGTAACATTCAATCTTGTGTTTTTCCATTTGCTTTCAATTCAGTGCTGCCACGTTAGAAAGAAGAGCTTGGAGTGGTGTAAAAATAAAATTACTCTTTTGAAAGTATGTATGCTTATCTTTTTTTTTTTTTTTGCTGCCCAATTTCACTTCTCTTTCCAGCTCTAAATAAATGAATGCTCCTTGCTTATGATATATAGATAGCATTTATGTGTTACTTCTGAGAAGAACATTGTTTTTACAATTTCTAGGCCACTGATTGTAGTACGTTTTTTAAAATTTCTTTTGCATCAAAAAGGAAATCAAATGAAAGCACATCAAGCTTCAAAGGCCACTGGCGGTACCACAGAACCTTCGCAAACCTGTCAGCAAGTGACACTTCACTGAAATTTTGCTCAGCACACCACCTTTAGAAAAAACCACAAAACAAAAATATTTACATTAGAAAGCTATTTTCCAAAACTCCACTTTGCTTTGACCACATTTGGCTCATTTTCTGAATCTATTACAGCTGTATCTATAATATGAGAGGCAAAGAATTCACAACTCCCATTAAAAGGCAGGCAGACCATGCTGGTCTTAACCACCAGTGTTTTCCCAGCCCCACAGAACAGGGGCTGAGAGGTGAGAGGTGATGGATAAATGCTTCTGGATGGATGGATGGATGGATGGATGGGAGGGAGGGATGGGTGGGTGGATAGGAGGGAGGGAGGGATGGGTGGATGCAATATACTGCAATGAAGAAAGAAACTCTAGTTAGCATTGCTGTGTCTCATCTTTGTAACTCGTCTTACTTTTTTAAATGATCACCCAAGGATATGTTTATTGATATTAGACAGAGAGGCAGAGAGAGAGACAGTGATATGAGAGGAAAACAATCAGTTACCTCCCAAACACTCCCTGATCAGGAATCAAACCGGCAAACTTTTGATGTGCGGGACAATGTTCCAACTGACCACTCTACTCCGCCAGGGTTCACCTTTGTAACTCTCTTCTGTGTTTGTGCTGTTACAGGTGAAACCCCTGGCAGGCAGGCCCACGTCTGCCTTGTGCACACTGCACCCTAAGCTCCCAGCAGAGAGCTTATCATGTAACAGGGCCTCTAAAACTTTTGTTGAGCTGTCCCTGCTTTCGAATACAAGTAGGTCCTACTTTCAGAAACATTTGACCCAGAAATCCAAATTTAACAAAAGTAAATAAGTTAGAAGACAATTCTTAATTTTACACGAGTGTTTATTATAGGTTTGCTTTCATAAGCAGACCTTGAAAACATGCTTCAACTTAAAAAAAATCCTCACCGGTGTGTAAGAAGCTCGGTGCAAGCTGCACGCACCCAAACCCCCGAGGACTGCAGTCGCGGAGCCACTTCCAGGCGGCCAGTGTCAGAAACCTGCACTTGCCCTCTGAGAGTCCCCCTAAGCTATGAGAATACGATTGTGCTAAGAAGTGAAACAGGCCAAGACTGTTTTCCAGGCTGAGTTTTGTCCCCTGAAAGCCAATGAAGCCCTAACCTTCACTCCCTCGGAATGTGACTATATTTGGAGACACAGCTTTAAAGAGGTGACTGAGTAAAGCACCACTGCAAATGATCTTTCTCTGCGTTTGTCACTGTTTTCACTCTCACGTGCAGCGGCGACTCCACCTTCGGGGCGCCTTACTGAGCCAATGTCACATCAACTTCCCAACAGAAAAGAGCACTAGGAAACGTTTCACCTTTATTTTTAACAATCAACAGGAATTGAGTTAGCTCCTACTATGGGGAGACAACAGGACTGAGCATGGTGGGTAGACAGATGGTTATTGTTTCTGACTCTCAAGAAGGAATTGAATTCATCTGAAAGAGAAGGAATCAAACTTCCCCATCTCCCATCCCACTGTCCAAATAAGATCACATCATTTAGACATTTTGTACCTTTTACATTTTTCTAAACATGACAGAACAATAAGTGACTAACTAAGTAAGCCCTGAGTAATCACTTAAGAATTTAGCCCAGAGTATATTAAGTAGGGGGTAGGAGAGCGAAGTGGTCAGTGTTACAGACAAAAAGTTATGCAGTTTCACTTAAAACAGTCCAAGCGTCATCAAACAATTAAATACATTAATTCCCTATAATAGAAGCTTAAATCAAATGTCTCACTCAATCAAACCAAGTTAGGATAGAAACCCTCTGTCAGCTCCTGGTTCAGCTCCAGCAGACCTGTTTTGAGCGCCATTGGCTGAGGCCTGTTTGTATCATTAAAAATTTATCTTAACTGCTCACTGCCAAAAATGATTTGCCTACAATGCAAGATTGTCCACTCCTCGGAAGTAGAACTAATGTTTCCTGCGGCCATGAATGTCTGTGAAATAACATCACAAGATAAATGCCAACAAGCAGCTGATAACAGAGAGGAGCCCTCTGTAGGAAGAGATAAGAAAGACCTAAGGGGCCAAGTGTACATGTGGTCACAGGCCACTCTGTGAAGCACCCAGACCTTCAAAAAATGGTCAGATCTGGGGAATTTGGATGTCACAGACAGTTTATAAGTAGTCTAGGGAGTGTCAGTGACTTTAGATTCAGGTCCCCTCATTGTCTCTCACACTCCGTTGTAAGATCTAGGAAAGTAGAACAGGGAGTGTGTGTATGTGTGGTGTGTGTGAGTTAGTGAGTACTCTCAGTCTCTCTCTCCTCTTTTTCCTCCTCCCCTTCCCTCTGCTCCCCTCCCTTCATCATTGTCTTCTATTCTCTGTCCCTCCCTCTCTCTTTCTCTCTTTCTCTCCCCCTACTCTCCATTCCTCCACCTCCAAAAAATAACTTCAAGTCACTTCCTCCTAAGGCCCTTGCTTTGGCCAGTGGAGTTGCTGAACGGCTGGAGACCAGTCCTCTAGAAGTTGGCCAGTGACTCTGGGATGCAGGCAGTTGGGGAGAAGCTGGGGCGGGGGCGGGGGGGGGGGTCGCTAAGCTTTCTGTGACTCATGCCTTCTCCCAGGCTTTTTATCACTTCCCTAGAGACTTTGCTTCTTCTCTGCCCTGACTGATATGCTAAACACATTTTGTTAGCCCCTGCACCCTGCGTTCTGCTCAGGGAGGCTGATAGGCAGATGTTATATGGGAGAGCTGGTTGGGGATGGAGAATGCAGAGCACCCACAGGACAGAGGGAGGAGAGTGAGGTCAAGGTGCTCATTTCCCCAGTGTCCCATATGGATGGCTGCAGGCTGGCCACTCCCTCACCTGACTGTCCTGATCCTGTCCCTCTATCCTTAGAGCTAAAAGGGGTAAAGGTGTCCCCCCTCTTACCAGCTCTGCTCCATTGCTGTGGCTGTTCGACACCCACTCCATGTTTTTGTGAGTAGCTCGAGTAACAGCCATGGAGGTGCATGTGCCTCTTCGATCTGCCTTGAAGGAGGAACTTGCCCTTCAACTGCAGTTAACTGACAGCCTTCAAACTTCAAGATCTGTTGTCGTTGCTGCTGTTTCTTCACACTCTTCCTGAACAGCCAGCCCAGCCCATGACTGAGTGTGGTGGGTATCAGGCCTTGGCCATTTCTGCCCAACCACAGCGACCCCACTAACCAGCAGTCTATACCCACAGTCCTCCGCTGGACCAGCCAAGAAGCTGTCAGATCTGAGTTGTGCTCTGAGGCTCCTTGGCACAATGCTGCTTCCTCCCCTGTGGTCTTTGATGTGTGTCAGGTCTGCATCCAAGAGCAGAGCGGAGGCTTTCCCTTTTCCTTCCTGCTTCCTCCCCCTTGTATTTCCCACAAGTATTACCCCCAATAAATCAGTTACACCCCTAACTCTGTCCCAGCATCTGGTCTTTGAGAACCCAACTAAGACCTTCCTTTTTATAACTCCAAAGCATCAGACTGTCTCTGCCCTACCAGGCTCTGGCAACACACTTCGAGGTTGATTGAATGGCTTTTCACGGGGGGTTGCACACTGACTGGGGGAAGGGGAGCACCTGAGCCTGGCTGCCCTGCCCGTGACTGTGGGCAAAAACAAGGGAAACTCTAAGACCCCAATTCCTGTCACCTCCCAGCCTCTCCACCATCATTTCTTCATGCCCCACCTCTGTTCTCCCACCCTGGCTCATCCAGGCCTGTGCGTGGGATCCTGGGACTCCAGGGAAAGCTGGAGAGACAGGAGAACCTGCTGCAACAGTAATAAGGAATGCAAGCCTCTGGCTTTTCTCAATAGAACCTTCGAAAAGTGCATTTAATCCTAATCAATTGGAAGAAGATGGCCAATGTCATTGAATCAGTGAAGCAGCAATACCATGAGAAAGATCCAAAGTCTGTTCATTAAAGCTGGGACCCAAACTTGTTACCACTGGGGGCTGGGCTAGCTGAACGTTCAGGTGCTGGTCTTCACTGTAAAGAAGAGACGATTAAAAATGGAGTTCTTGCCCTGACTGGTGTGGCTCAGTGGATTAGGCGTCATCCCGCAAAGCAAAAGGTTGCCGGTTTGATTACCAGTCAGGGCACTTGCCTAGGTTGTGGGTTCAGTCCCCAGTTAAGGGATGTACAATGTTTCTCTTCCTCATTGATGTTTCTCTCCCTCTCATTCTCCCTCTCTTCCCCTCTCTCTCTCTAAAGAAAGAAAGAAAGAAAGAAAGAAAGAAAGAAAGAAAGAAAGAAAGAAAGAAAGAAAGAAAGAAAGAAAGAAAGAAAGAAAATGGAGTTCTTGGGAGGCTAGGTGAACAAGGTGAAGGGATTAAGAAGTACAGATTGATAGTTACAATATATACAGGGATGTAAAGTACAGCATAGGGAATATAGTCAGTAATAATGTGGTAACTACGTATGGTGCCAGGTGGATGCTGGAAATATTGAGGGGAACACTGTGTAAAGTATGTGACTGTCTAACCACTATGCTATAATCTGAAATTAATACAAAATAATATGGAATGTAAACTGTAATAAAAGTAAAATTTAAACTAAAAGAAGAAAATTGTTTTAAAAAATGAAAAAGTGGGTTTCTCTGCAGACAAGATGATTCTGAATCACTGAGGTTGGGCTGTGGGATGTGTATTGCACTCTTTGGGAAATATCTAGGTTTGTAACTCCTAGTCCACATAGTTTTTAATTTTCTCAAGATGAGATGGGTGCCACAAAATCCTAAACACAAAATTAACTTAGTTAATATAACTTAGTTATAAAATTAACTTCGTTATTATAACTTAGTTATAAAATTAACTTCGTTATTATAACTTAGTTATAAAAAATAAGTATGTCTTAGAGAGTCTGAACATACAGCCTACATTTTCTAGAATAGTTCTAATTCCAAGGATTCTGTCCCATTAAAAATACACTTACGATCAGAACACATATCTTCTTTGAGGTTCAGAAAATTTGGTTCTGTTGTTCATGCAGCATTTTTAGGAGAGAGAGAGAGAGAGAGGAAGAAGTATGACAGCAACATTTTTGAACTTCAAAAATGGTAAGATTCATTCCTATCACATTAGTTACTGGTTCTCTCATGTAATAAATGAATCTCAATTGTTCACCACTAGTATCCCCCACCCTCAGATCTTTAGGGTTGTGATTATTTCTTGATTTTATTTTTGGAGGGCATAGGGGCTAAAGAAATGCCACATGAGGGAGAGAAACTGCCCGTCCCCAGGCAGCAGAGCGCAGACCCGAATGTGCAGGGACTGCAGCTTCAGGCAGCTTTCTGATTCCGAAGTCCTTCACCTGGGAGCTTGCTTCCGTCTTTGCGTTGTGCTGTCACATGCACTGTGCTTGAGTCTGGGGAAACATTCATGACCAGGACTCATTCTTGCTGCCTTGTGCAAATTTGTCCCTGAATAGCAGCAAAAATTTAGGATCTCTTCAATCTGCCTGTCCAATCCAAATGGCCTTGCTGCCCTCCTACCTCACTCTCCTTCCATAGGTCTTGGTTGCGACCCCACAGAAGACTCTCTCCATGGTCAAGACACTGGTGCAAGCTATTCTCTCCGTGCCTCCACCCTCTGTAATCCTTGGGCACCTCCCCAAAGGCAACCCTCCACTCTTTCCCCTCATCCTCTCCTCCCTTCTCTCCTGAGTATTCTTTTGTGATTTATTTCCTCAGACTCTTCCCTTCACTTGGTAGACGGGAAGGGAAGGTAGATTCCCTTCCCCTGTGCATTTCAATTATTTTGCAAAACTCCCATTGGAAACAAAGTCTCCCATTTCAACCTTGTAGTATAAAAGCTGCTCCTCTCCATCACCCCACAGTCAAGGGGGCCACCTCCTGCTGATATTTTTAATCTAACCCTCTCCATTCTCATGCAAAACCTCTACTCTTTTGATCCTTCTCCTGAAACATGCACACATTCGCATAACCACCATCTCCCTCTTCTTCCTCTCTTTTATAGCCTCCAAGTTATTCCCCCTTATCCATGAAGCACTTCGCCATCTTGTTTACGTACCTTCTGTGCCAACTTCCAGGAGTAGTTGTTATGTCTGTGTGAACAACTTACGTGAATTGGGTAGATCAGTTTGGCTGTACATAAAATACCCACGTAAGTGGCTGCAATAATACCGAGTTCTCTCACATAAAACAAGTCTAGAAGTTGTGCAAACCAGGGTGAGAATGGTGAATCCATGTTATTGGGGACACCTTCCGTCTTTCTGCTTCACATTCCTGGCCTTGGTTTTCATTCTTAAAATGGTTTCATGGTCCAAACTGGTAGAAAGGCTTAAAGAAGAAAGGAAAAGAAATGGCATATGGGTGCCCCTCCCAGGTGATTGTTTGCTTCAAAATTTTCCCTGGGTAGCCCCACCCAATGACTTCAACTTACCTATATTCTTGGCTGTCCCCAGCTGCAAAGAAAGCTGAGAATTGTAGTCTTTTGGCTGGTCCTGTTGTTGTTCTGAGTAGAACCATGGTTCTCTTAGTATTGGATAGGCAACTAACATTCTTGGCTTGTAGCTTCTGTCTGATATTGTTAACCTTCATTTCCACTCAACTTCAAGGACCTATTCCCTTGGCCATTCTCTGAACTTTGTCACCTTCAAGCCACTCGCTTCTTGATCTATTAAGTTTTAACTTCCTACTCTCTGACCCTCACCAGCTAGCTTGTAATTCCTGTGTTCTCACATCTGTTCTCACACCACATGGGGAGATCAAATCAATCCCTTCATCTTCCTATCACCCCGCACTTCTGCAGTGGTGTATCAGTTTAGATCCTTAAGGAGCCCAACACCAAGATGGAATGAGATATACAAGAGGTTCATGGAAGGGGATTCCTGTGATGATAAAGGGGACAGGAGCAAGAGTAATCAGGGGGAGACTTTGAACAGTGACGTAGGTCTGACCCCTGTGAGAGGAGAGAGGGAAGGAGGCTTGGGTAGGAAGAGTCCCTGACTGCTGCATCATTCTGAGGAAATCTCAGTCAGGTCATTGGGAAGTCCCTGAGCCAAAATTGTTCTTTAGAGGACTCCTGCATTTGGCTGAAACACGGTGCTCCCTCGACTCCACCTGGTGCACTTTAGTCCACCAACGTTCATCTTCATGCCCCACAGCTCATCTGCCTCTCCCGAAATCCCAGCAGAGGCCCTCCTCCTTCCTTCCCGTGTCCTTCATTGCTCATTTCTATTTTCCCCAGGTCCTTCCTCATTAATGAGTCCATTGGCTCCTGTTCTTCAACCCTACCAACAGGAGGTAACCACAGGATTGTGAAACGGCACAGTGGGGGCTGGGAACTACACATTCAGAATGGCTTTAGCATGTGTAAGGTAGGCAAGGGCTATGGGCTATGCCAAATAGCCTGACCCTTATCACAGGACTGGAAGGTGTGGGCCACTGAAAGGAATTAATCTGGTAATGACAGATTAGCATTTCCGTTGGGTCACCCTGGGGACAGCATGAAGAGAGAATTGCATAGAGAAGAGACTGGAGCCAAGGCCTGGAGAATACCTGTTAACAGATAGTAGCAGTGGGCCTGGGAAAGTGAGAAGAAAGACTGTAAAGAAGAGACCTGGAAATGAAAGTTAAAAGTGAAGGATGTGTATTACATGTCCTGAACGCCAGGCTCAGCTTTTGCGGAGCCCTCCCTGCCTTCCCCTCACGCAGCTCACACCTACCGTCTCCCAAGTGGACAATTTTATCTCCCTCCTAATTTTCTGTACTGTTTGGGCACCAAAGTCAGCTCCACCCCACCTTATGCCTCAGGATAATCAGTTGGCTGTCTACCATTCTACCTGATCAGCATCTCTACAGCATGTTCTGCAGTCCTCATACTGTCATAACCTTAAATCAGGGCTGCCTGGACCACTGCAGCACACTGCCCAATGGTCTCCCTGCCTCCAATTCTGCCTCCAATTTGTCCTTCAAGTGGCTGTCAGTGGCCTACAGGCACACCACAGAGGCACTGTGGTTGGGGTTCCAGGCCACCACAATAAAGCAGATATCACAGTGCAGTGAGTCACACGAGTTTTTCTGGTTTTCCGGTGCATATGAAAGTTATGTTTACACTGTACTGTGGTCTATTAAGTGTGCAATAGCATTCTGTCTAAAAAACAATGTACATATCTTAATTAAAAAATACTTTTTTTGTTAAAAAATGCTAACCATCCTCTGAGCCTTCAGCGAGTCATGTTGATGAAAATGCAGTATGTTTATACACTCAAAACCTATATAAGTTTATTAATGTCACACCAATAAATATAATAAAAGATTTTTTAAAATGCAGTACCTGCAAAACATGATAAAGTGAAGTGCATAAAATGAGATGTGCCTGTAGTCTTTCCTCTGGTTGCAATTTTTCAGTGGCTTTCATTTGCTGCAAGAAAGGACCCAAGCCTTGTATTGCTGCATGTGAGACCTCCCACCATCTGGCTGCAGTACACCTCGGGAGTTTCCATACCACCCTCTTTGCTTGCAACGCTGTGCTCTAGTGATAGAAAACCTGTGACAATCCTCCAACACACCATGCCATTTCCTTTTCACATACTCTGTCTATCAGCTGCCTATCTACAGCATCTTTATCTTCCTTACAAACCTAACACACTCTATTCTTTCTTTCTTTTTTGAACTTTTTCCATCTACTTTATTAATGTTTTAATTGAATTTACTGGAGGAAACGTTGGTTCACAAAAACATACAGATTTCAAGTGGACAACTCAACGAAATCTCATCTGCACACTGCATCGGGCCCACTGCCCCAAGCAGAGTCTCTTTCTGTCTCCACTTTCCCCTCTTTGCCCACCTCCACCTACCTCACGGCCCCCTTTCCTCTGGCCATCACCATGCCGATGTCTGTGTTTATGTGTTATATATATATATATGTTTTCTTGTTAATCCCTTCACCTTCTTTCACCTAGTCCCCCAACTCCCTTCTCCTCTGACAGCTGTCAGTCTGTTCCATGCATCTGTGCCTCTGTCTCTACTTTGTTCATCAGTTTATTTTGTTTATTAGATAAGAACGATCGCATGCTATTTGTCTTTCTCTGTGTGGCTTATTTCACTTAGCATAATAATCTCCAGGTCTATTCTTTCTCAGAAACCTGCCATTGTCAGATTCTCCTGAAGTCTTTCTTGTACTTCTGCCTATTTTGCCTTGTATTTATAATTACTTCTCAATTAGCGTGTATGCCACAAAGGCAGGAATCATGAATATTTTGTTTCAAACATTCTATCTTCAGGACTTAGCCTAATTCTTGGTCCATAATAAATGCTCAGTAAATATCTATTGAGTGAATGAATATATATTTTGTCTCCTGCAGTACACTGTAGCCTTTTTTAGGGCTGGGACTGTGTCATATTTACCTCTGTATTCTCCCCAATTACTGTCAGGTTATGGTACAAAGTTACTGAGCTCAGAACTACTAATTTCTTACTGTATTTGTGGACAAACTTATTTTTCCAATTTCCTCATTTCTTTAATAGCTAGTATGAAACCTTTTATTCAATAAGTGTTAAATAAATGTCTGTTTAATTAATTGAAAATGAACCTTTTGCTCTCCGGGTAACACATGCATATTAATGGCATTGGGCAAAGGGAAATGGAAAGGGGCAAGTGATTATTTATCTACCTAAACCACTCTGTGCCTCAGATAGATCCACCTTTGGACACTCCATGGCCTTAAGCTGATGTTATCTATCCTATGAACACATGTGCTGCTCTCAGCACTAGCTGTAACGAACAAGACATTACACAGGTGCATGCTGCCTCTTTCTTCAGTTGCTGATTTTCAGAGACAAAGGCTTTGGACACTGTCAAAAAGAAGCTGCAGGAATTGATACAGATCCAGGCTATGGACAAAGACTTAGACCTGTGCTGCAGGCAAAAACGCAAAGCATTATCTGGAAAACAATCGAGACTTCAGTGGTGAACAGTAAACAGGGGCCACAGTTGGGTGAGGAACACTTGTCCTGGGATAAGGAGCATTTTTAAAACTAAAACTATAGAAATGCATCCTGTAAAGGTGGAACTGAAAATTTCTTTCAGTCAAAATATGGTACCGCCTCGGATGAAATCAGGCTGTATTTGCCACAGACTCTGCGAGGCATTAATATACATAAGAGAAAATGGGGGAGTGTTCACCAAAGGGATGGTAGACAACATAAACCAGAGAGTCTGCCATGGATCCTGTATTGTCTACATAGATTGTGGGTACCACAGTTAAACTGTGCAGTCCCAGGGAACAGTGTGTCTTTAAAATAGACAAGGGTGATCAGTCTGTCAGAGCCTGAAGCCATATGGCCTCTAATTCCCCTTGCTCTGATTCATACCCAGCACATTCTCTTCTCATTATAATTTGATTTCTCCTGTAGGATAAGAACCCACTGAGTATTATAGTCTATGTGTCAGTGGCCTTTCTCATTATAATAAATACCCTGGCCTTTTGATTTACTCCTCGGTTTCCTGTGAATTAGGCTAGAGTGAATCTTTCCTCAAACATTACTGACAGAGTCACCTTTCTAAGTCTATAAAGCTGAGGACAAGACCTGAGAATGGTGATGTCAAATGCCAACCACAGAGGCCTCTTGGTGGACAGGTGCTCAGTCAGCCTTGCCTTGAGACATCCTGCTGCCTTTTTTAAAAAAATATATTTTATTGATTATGCTACTACAGTTGTCCCATTTCTCCCCGTTCATTCCCCTCCACCCTGCACACCCCCTCCCACCCACATTACCCCCCTTTAGTTCATGTCCATGTGTCATTAAGTTCTTTAGCTTCTACATTTCCCACACTATTCTTGCCCTCACCTTGTCTATTTTCTACCCACCATCTACAATAGTTGTTCTCTGTAGCTTGTCCCCCTCTCTCCTCCTCCCACTCCCCTGTTGCTAACCTTCCATGTGATCTCCATTTCTGTGGTTCTGCTCCTGTTCTATTGTTTGTTTAGTTTGCTTTTCTTTTAGGTGTGGTTGTTAATATCTGTGAGTTTGCTGTCTTTTTACTGTCATATTTGTTATCTTCTTTTTCTTAGATAAGTCCCCTTAACATTTCATATAATAAGGGCTTGGTGATGATGAACTCCTTTAACTTGACCTTATCTGAGAAACACTTTATCTTCCCTTCCATTCTAAATGACAGCTTTGCTGGATAGGGCAATCTTGGATGTAGGTCCTTGCCTTTCAAGACTTCAAATACTTCTTTCCAGCCCCTTCTTGCCTGCAAGGTCTGATAGGAGCTCCTTCATAGGTGACTGTCCCCTTATCCCTTGCTGCTTCTAGAATTCTCTCCTTCATTTGAATCTTGGCTAATGTAATTATGATGTGCCTTGGTGTGTTCCTCCTTGGGTCCACCTTCTTTGGGACTCTCTGAGCTTCCTGGACTTCCTGGAAGTCCATTTCCTTTGCCAGATTGGGGAAATTCTCCTTTATTATTTGTTCAAATAACTTTTCCACTTGTTGCTCTTCCTCTTCCCCTTCTGGTATCCCTATAATTCGGATGTTGGGACATTTAAAGATGCCCTGGAAGTTCCTCTCATTCATTTTTTTGAATTCTTGTTTCTTCCTTCTTTTCTGTTTGGTTGTTTCTTTCTTCCTTCTGGTCCACTCTATTGATTTGAGTCCCAGTTTTCCTCCCATCACTATTGTTCCCTGTGCATTTTCCTTTATTTCACTTAGTGTAGCCTTCATTTGTTCATCTAATTTGTGAGCAAAATCAATCAATTCTGTGAGCATCCTGATCACCAGGGCTTTGAACTGTGCATCTGACAGGTTGGCTATCTCTTGGTCTCTTAGATGAATTGGCTCTGGGGCTTTGATCTGTTCTCCTGTTTGAGCCATTTTTGGGTTTTGGGTTTTTTTTTTTTTTTTTTTTTTTTTTTTTTTTTTTTTTTTTTTTTTTTTGTCTGGTTGGGGCCGTTAAGTAGTGAGGGGCAAAGCCTTAGCTGTTCCCCAGAGCAGGGCAGCCCAGTCTCTGGGTAGTGACACTTATGTGGGCGCAGGGTCCGAGAGGGAACAATGGCTCTTGCTCCTCTCTCTCTTGAATTCCAGTCCCTTCTGCCGCTTCCCCTTTGCCTGGATTATCTGCACACGAATGTGGGACCACCTGGTCAGACAGCCACTTTGCGAGTCCTCACTGGGTCTCACCATTGCCACTCCATGCCCGGGTCCTCTAGCTGCCACCTGTGTACCTGGAGTCTGCTATCTGCTGCCTGCATGCCTGGGATCTGCCAGTCACTGCTACCTGCATGCCCAGTCCGCCAACCTCCACTTTTTCCTGCCATGACTCTGCCCCTATTACTGGTCTGGATGAATGGTTGTTGGACTTCCGTACAGTTCAGTTTTCTATCAGTTCTGGTTGTTTTCTTGTTTCTGAATATTTGTTGTCCTCAATTTTGGTTGTGCGAGGAGGCACAGTGTGTCCACCTATGCCTCTATCTTGGCTGGAAGTCCAATATTCTGCTGTCTTGATCAAGGTCTTTTCAAGCTGTCATCACAAGACTAGCTACATGGGTAGTTGAGTGAATGTCTTTTAATGAAGGGTAGGAAGTTGTGTGTGTGTGTACATGCATGCACAGATATCCAAAGAAATGTAACTTCTTCACAATGCTGGGTTGTCAATCTGCTGAACCACACAGTCTTTCATTAAAGTCACACTTTTAGACTTTGCCTAACTGCCTCTCAAAACCTCAAGGAAGTGTTTTCTCTTCTCTATCACCCACTCGCTCTTTAGTTCCCTCCCTTCAAAGTTCTATATGCACCCTTCACAGCTCTGTCCTCTCTACCTACTTTCTTGCAGATAGAGTCACATGACACCCCGTGTCACCCTCAGGACCAAGAGCCCCTGGGAAGTCATCTCAGTGCCACCAGCTCCTAGCACAGGGCCTAGGTGAGAGACAGGCATTGGATATCTTTGTGAAAGAACCAAATGAGTTATAATCAGTCAATAGGTGGTAACATTCCTCAAGACCTGAAAGCACCAAAGGAGGAGGAACCTTACACATTGCATTGCACTGTGAAGTCCGGAAGTCAGCACAGCAGACAAACATGCGTCAGGAAAATAACTCTGACTTGCCCTTGAAGGAGTGTTTGCACAGCATTGGCTCTGTGCGTGTGTAAAAGCGTGGCATAAACAGCAGTCTACAATATGCAGTAAAGTACAATACGCCCCAAATAAAACAAATGCAAATAGACACAAACGAAAAAAAAGTTACATTTTTTGTTACAGAGGCTTCCTCAAAGTCAATGTTGGATGAATAGCACATAAATGAATGAGTGAATGAATGAACAAACATTAGCTATCTAATTTTGACTTTGAACTTAATAGCACACAGGTATTAGTACAAAGTTACTGAGCTAATGCTGTCATCTGAATACTTATGTTTCCTCAAAATATATATCTGAAACCCTGAGCCCTCTCCTGAAGATGATGGCCTTAGGAGGTCGGGAGGGCTCCACCCTCATAAATGGGATCCCTCTCCCCTTTCACCATGTGAGGACACAGAAAGAAGGTGGCATCAGCTCTGAACCAGGAAGAGGGCCCGTCTGATCTTGAATTTCCAGCCTCCAGAACTGTGGGAAATAAATTCCTGTTGTTTATAAGCCACCCAGTCTGTGGTATTTTGTAATAGCAGCCCAAACAGACTGAGACAGCTAGGAAATATGATCTGTTAATTTCTTACTGTTCATTTCTTTCCAACTGTGTATTGGAAACACAATTATTTTTTTAAGTTCCTCATTTCATTTAAAAGATGACTTTAGGGAATAGCTAAGTTCAGAAGAGAGCCAAATCACAGGGTATTATGGAATTTCCCTAAAAACAAACAACAACAACAACAAAAAGACCAAAAAGAAAGTATTTGCTTTAAAAAAACCTTACATTAAAAGACAATGGCTTAAGCAAAGGAAAAAATCTAAAAGCTATGCTAAAGGAAACATTTAAAGATTCATTCTGAGAAGGTGAGGATCTTCTTAACCCATGAATCTTATATTGCTATCAGTAGGGAAATGAAGACTACAAATAATATTTAGACCACAATTTTCAGCTTTGCAGAATTGAAAATCTGGGTACTTTTCATGACTCATAGTTTTATTAGGACTTCACTTTAATTCCACATATAAAAATCTTCGGGGGTGGTGACTTGTACACAATAGTAGTAAAATGTTAAGCGGCACATCAATTAAAATCCAGCTGGTGAAAAAAAATGACAGTGTCGTTTTTTTTTCAATGCCTCATCACAAGATGAAAAAACTTCCCTGAGTCACCAAATGACTACTCATTAATTGAGAGAAAACTATGAGTAAAAGCTTCAGACAAAAGCCCCCACCACACACCAGTGCTCCCAGAGTGGGGATGGCAGAATGAACTTGGAGAAGAGCTTCACGGCCCAGATTTCCTTGACAACTGCTCCCATAGAACCAGTGTTCAAAGGGATGCTCCAGCAAAGCTTCAAGGAAGACTAATTGATGACCAAGATCCCATATCTAAGAGGGCATCACAATCTGCTGATACTGTGTTAACTATTTCTAAATTTAAATGGAAATAGGGTGGGTGTGTGTTTTAAACCTCACTTCTCTTCTTTGACTGTTATTTTATTGTGGAATTCTCCTTCTTTCTCATAAGAAACTCCTTTATAAAAACAGTAACAACCACAGTTAAATTACAACTTTGCAAAATCTAACCTAGAAAATACTTGTTTCTCCTTTAAAAACAACAATCCCACCCGAGGGGCAGCAGGAAGTTGGGCAAAAGTGAGTGGCAAACTAAATGGGAGGTGGTTCTGAGAGATTTCACCACCACTCCCAAAATCTCCTTGTATGTGTTGGCGTGATGGATGCTTCAAAAGTACTGGTGTACCTCCAAACTCCAGGAAATTAGTTTATAGTCCAACCTGTCACAAAAAAACAAGCACACTCTGAGGAAGAGAAGGCGACAGTTCTACTGTGTCAGTCTCTTTCCCATTTGCTTGCAGAACACACATCTCGGCAATTCCAGGTACAGAAAGAAACCCGTGTCCAAAGAGAAGAAACTTTGGAAAGGGGTGGGGACAAAGAGTAAATAAATGACAATGAGGATAAATAACACAAAGAGACACCACATGGGGAGCAAAAGAAACTTTTGGGGTGGTATAATAGCATTACTAAGCCACTCTGGTCACCCAAATAAGAGAGGCCAGAAATTATTTCAACCTTGAGGAGTAATTACATAAAATAAGAAGTCAGTGGAAAAGCAAACCAGAAAAAAAGATTTAAATGGACAGAAGTACCTTAAGAAATCACCTTTTTCTTTTCTTGTTTTCTTGGTGGTATCATAGATGTCTTTCCCCAAGTGTGCGAGTATCTCAGCAAAATAGAACAGGAAATGGTGCTGCAGTGCACACACATTGCAATGGGTAAGGACAGGCACGGAAACTGAGGGCCGAGCGCAAGCTTTGCCAGCCATCTGTGGCCTGTAAAGCAGAAAATACAACAGCTCCTTCAAACACTGGGCCTAAGGAAAGCACTTTGAATTATTTCATTTCAAGTAAAACAAATGACTTTTCCTCAGTAGCAGAAAATCCACAGGAAGTTACAGTGCTGCCATTGTAGGAGGGCAAAGTGGAAGCGTGCTGGTGGTGAGCCACTTCAGTGTGTGATTCGACCTTGTCACCTACCTAATGTAACTTGAGAGACCACTGATATATCTGCATGCAAAAACCAAGGTCAGCCTGGCTATTCAGCCATCATGTCATCACCATTTCAGCCAGAAGCTCTTATATAGGAACAGTATACAGCTCACCACCTTTGCCTTCTAAGAGAGGTATTCTCAAATCTAAGGTATGTCTTATAGTTTGGTCATTTCAAGGAAATGATTGATTTCCTCCAAAGAGAAATAGTTTGAATTACCTTTTGCTTTCAAATTTTTGAAACACTTTTAAAATTTATTTTATGGATAGGAGGGAAGGAAGGGAGAAAGAAAGGGAAAGAAATATCCAAGGTCAAAGTATGAAACATGTACAGGTTGCCCCTTGCACATGCCCCAACCAGGACCCAGCCAGCAACGCAGAAAGGTGCCCTGACCAGGAATCAAACCAGTGAGCTTTCTTTCAGTTTGCAGGACAATGCCTAACTCACTGAAGTACACCAGTCAGGTCTGCTTTAAGATTTTTAAGCAATATGCCCTGGCTGGTGCAGCTCAGTGGACTGAGTGCTGGCCTTTGAACCTAAGGGTCACTGGTTGATTCCCAGTCAGGGCACATGCCTGGGTTGTGGGCCAGGTCCCAGTAGGGGGTGCTTGAGAGGCAACCACACACTGATGTTTCCCTCCATCTTTTTCTCCTTCCCTTCCCCTCTCTCTAAAAATAAATAAATAAAATCTTTAAAAATTTTTTTAAGCAACACATGAATTTTTTGTTTGTGATGGTATGGAGAAATGGCTGCTGCCTGAATTATCAGTGGGAAGTGTTAGTTAGTACAAGCTTTCTGGATGAAAATCTGATTATGTACATCAACATTTCAAAGGAAGTAATCAGACAAAATATATCTAGAATGTGACCATGTCTCATCACCCATTGCCACCTCCCTGGTCCAGGCCACCATCACCTCTCACCTGTCTTTCTGCAGAAGCCTCTAGATGAACCACTATGCTTTCATCCTGACCCTTCGGTCTATACTCAACACGCAGTCCAGGCAGATCGTATGACACCTCCTGTCACACCTTCCTGACTTCCCATCTCATTGGGATAAAAAGCTTACAACAGCCTTACATGGCCCCATCCTCCCATTCCGTACCCCAAGTCTGTCACAGCTCATCTTCAGCTTCTCTCTTTTCTGGTTCCACTGCAGCCGGATACTGCCCCTCCCTCACCCCCAGCTGTTCCAGAACTCACCAGGCATGCCTCTGCCTCTGGGCCTTTGTACTTGCTGTTCCCTCATCCCCTACCTGCCCTTGTTCCCTCTCTGCCCTACCTTCACCATTCCTTCACCAACTTCCAGCCTTTTCTCAAAAACCATCCTCTCAGTGAGGCTTTCTTTGTCCCCTCCACTGAACATTGCAAGGTTCCGTCACTTCCTATTCCACTTTCCTGTTGAACTTTCGTCCATGGCATTTCTAGACTTATCATCGTCTGATAACCTATATACTAGTTGAGGATTTTTATTTAAATGTCATATAAAAGAGTAATCCTCATAACTGGAATACATGGGCAGTATGCAGGCAACTGATCTCTGAGTTATATAAACTAATAAAATAATTAATAAATGTCATTAAAAATCAACTTTCTTACATTTTAGTTACCACTCCCTCTATAAATAGCTATAACTGATACTTATGTGTCATGACTAATATCCCCAGAAGTGAAAAACAATTAGCCACTATGAAAGATAATCCTTTTTTAGTTTGTCATCTTATGCTTTTCCAATGGGGACCTGTCTCAGTGCCAGATGGACACTGGATCTTTCCATACAAAATGATATATAAGAAATGTAATTCTTAAGTGCAAATTAAAGCATACTATAATTAATTAAGACAGGCAAGACATCTCAAAATCCTATTTAATGAATATAACCATCACCTTTCCTGGATAACTAAACAGTACAGCTTCAGCCATAGCGTTAACCCCATTCTATTAATTTTGCTGTATTATGATTTATATATTCTTGTTTATCTCTTTCATTAATTGTAAACTTCCGAAGCCTGAAGCTTGTGTGTGTGTGGAGGGGACTGAATCTTCTATTTCCCTTAGTCTTCGTGGCAGTCAGGAATTCAGCCCACAATTATTTCCAGATGTCTGGCCTCCATGTTCATGCTGGGGACACAGCATTGGGCAAGCTGGATGAGGACCTCCAGAATGAAGGGGAAGACAGACAGTGGACTGGAGCCATGAGCATTGCAAAAGGGAGGAGAGTGAGCCCACAGTGTGTGACCAGACCTTGCAGATGGTCCCAGGCGGTGGGGGGTTGGGGGGAAGATCAAGAACAGCTCTCTGAGAAGTGGGGCTTAACTCTGAGTTTCTTGGCAAAGGCAGTGGAGGAGGGAGGACTCTTCAGGCAGAGAGAACAGCATGTGCAGAGAAAGACCCTGAAGTGTCAAAGGGATGAATTGTTCCAGAAACAGAAAGAAAACCCCTAGGACTGGAAAGGTGGATAGTCTTGGAGTCCAGGTGAGGACTGTTAGACCTGGTCCTAAGGGCACAGGAAGGTATGCAAGTGTTTTAAGTCAGGTATCAGTTTGATCTGTGCCCTGTGGCCAGTCTCTGAAGCCTTTTGAAATTCTGGCCACATCCTTGCCTAAGTGCTGTGCTGCTATGTAAGAACCATTCCAGACTCATTTTCCAGGACTTCAAGGGAACTCACTAAATTCGTTTTATTCTCTATCATACTTATTTGTAGGATATAAAATAGATTTTAAATAACGCCTAACAAACCTAATCAATAATTACTTAGGAAAACAAGGTTATGTCACTTGTATCTATACTGTTCCATATTCTCCTACCAGATTCAGAGCAAGAGGTATTGTACAGTATTTAGAAGAGCATGATTTGAAAGCTTGGATTCAGATCCCAGCTCCGTCACTTACTTCCATGTGTGAACTTGGGCAAGCTTCCTAACTTCTTCACACCTTGGTTTCCTTATTTGTAAAATGGGGGATAATAATAGGATAGGCAATGTAACCACATAATTGACCATCCAACCTGGACATTTTGGACTAGCCCAAATCAGTGTGTACAAACGCTTAGAGTAATGATTGGCCTATAGTAAAGCTGGTTATTAACATTATTGAGATGCTTTCATTTATTCCTAAGAAGACTAGAATCACCAACTGATTTTAAATGTCAATATGGTTGAAAGAAAGGATTCAAAAATATTTCAAGTTCCACGGTCCTGTGGCAGACTTGAAAGTATTTTAACTTGAAGGTAGGATTATTTTTTGACAGAAAACTAAGCAAAGAAAAAAGAACTAAGTAAAAGCAAAACATAACTTTGCTTAGAAAGACAAATACTTGTGGGCAATACTGGCTGAATACAATATATGTTCTTATTTTTTTTTAAACTATTTTCAATAGAGTTCACATTCAATATTTCATATTAGTTTCACGTGTATAGATAGTAGTTAGACAATCATATTCTTTACAAAGTGTTCCCCTGATACTTCCAGCACCCACCTGACTCCATACATAGTTATTACATTATTATTGACTATATTTCCTACACTGTACTTTACATCTGCATGACTGTTTTGTAACTACCAACCTGTACTCTCAATCCCTTCACCTTTTTCACCCCGTTCCCCCAAACCCCATTCCCTCTGGCAACCATCAGTCTGTTCTCTGTATCTATGAGTCTGTTTCTATTTTGCTTCTTAATTTATATTGTTCCTTAGACTCCATATATAAGTGAAACTATATGGCATTTGTCTTTCTATAACTGAATTGTTTCACTTAGAATAATATCCCCTTGATACCAGGTAATATCCATGCTGTCACAAATAGTTAAACTTCATTTTTTAAAATACATTTTATTGATTATGCCGTTACAATTGTCCCATTTCCCCCGCTTCACTCCCCTCGCCCTGCACACCCCCTCCCACCCACATTACCCCCCTTTAGTTCATGTCCATGTGTCATTAAGTTCTTTAGCTTCTACATTTCCCACACTATTCTTGCCCTCACCTTGTCTATTTTCTACCCACCATCTACACTAGTTGTTCTCTGTAGCTTGTCCCCCTCTCTCCTCCTCCCACTCCCCTGTTGCTAATCTTCCATGTGATCTCCATTTCTGTGTTCCTGCTCCTGGTCTACTGTTTGCTTAGTTTGCTTTTGTTTTAGGTGTGGTTGTTAATATCTGTGAGTTTGCTGTCTTTTTACTGTCATATTTTTGATCTTCTTTTTCTTAGATAAGTCCCCTTAACATTTCATCTAATAAGGGCTTGGTGATGATGAACTCCTTTAACTTGACCTTATCTGAGAAACACCTTATCTTCCCTTCCATTCTAAATGACAGCTTTGCTGGATAGGGCAATCTTGGATGTAGGTCCTTGCCTTTCAAGACTTCAAATACTTCTTTCCAGCCCCTTCTTGCCTGGAAGGTCTCTTTTGAGAAATCAGCTGACAGTCTGATGGGAGCTCCTTCATAGGTGACTGTCCCCTTATCCCTTGCTGCTTCTAGAATTCTCTCCTTCATTTGAATCTTGACTAATATAATTATGATGTGCCTTGGTGTGTTCCTGCTTGGGTCCACCTTCTTTGGGACTCTCTGAGCTTCCTGGACTTCCTGGAAGTCCATTTCCTTTGCCAGATTGGGGAAATTCTCCTTTATTATTTGTTCAAATAACTTTTCCACTTGTTGCTGTTCCTCTTCCCCTTCTGGTACCCCTATAATTTGGATGTTGGGACATTTAAAGATGTCCTGGAAGTTCCTCTCATTCATTTTTTTGAATTCTTGTTTCTTCCTTCTTTTCCGTTTCATTGTTTCTTTCTTCCTTCTGGTCCACTCCATTGATTTGAGTCCCAGTTTTCCTCCCATCTCTATTGGTTCCCTGTGCGTTTTCCTTCATTTCACTTAGTGTAGCCTTCGTTTGTTCATCTAATTTGTGAGCAACATCAATCAATTCTGTGAGCATCCTGATCACCAGGGCTTTGAACTGTGCATCTGACAGGTTGGCTATCTCTTGGTCTCTTAGATGAATTGGCTCTGGGGCTTTGATCTGTTCTCCTGTTTGAGCCATTTTTGGGTTTGGGGTTTTTTTGGGGGTCTGGTTGGGGCTGTTAAGTAGTGAGGGGCAGAGCCTTAGCTGTTCCCCAGGGCAGGGCAGCCCAGTCTCTGGGTAGTGACACTTATGTGGGGACAGGGTCCAAGAGGGAACAATGGCTCTTGCTCCTCTCTCTCTTGGATTCCAGTCCCTTCTGCCACTTCCCCTTTGCCTGGATTATCTGCACACGAATGTGGGATCACCTGGTCAGACAACGACCTTGCGAAACCTCACTGGGTCTGCACCTTTGCCACCCCATGCCTGGGTCCGCTAGCTGTCGCCTGCATGCCTGGGATCTGCCAGTCACTGCTGCCTGCATGCCCAGTCCGCCAATCTCCACTTTTTCCTGCCGTGACTCTGCCCCTCTTACTGGTCTGGATGAATGGTTGTTGGACTTCCATACAGTTCAGTTTTCTATCAGCTCTGGTTGTTTTCTTGTTTCTGAATATTTGTTGTCCTCAAGTTTGGTTGTGCGAGGAGGCACAGTGTTTTGAACTGTGTATCTGATAGGTTGGCTACCTCTTCATTGCTTAGTTGTATTTTTTTCTGGAGCTTTGATGTGTTCTTTCATTTGGGCCATTTTTTTCATCTTGATGAGCTTATTAGTAGTGAGGGGCAGAGCCTTAGGTATTCACTCAGGCAGGGCAACCCGTGTCACTGCGTTGTGACACTGTCATTGCTACCTGGGTCTTTTTTATGCTGTTGAAGTACCCAGTGAGTTTCTGGAGCATCTTGATAACCAGTGTTTTGAACTGTGCATCTGATAGGTTGGCTATCTCTTTGTCATTTAGTTGTATTTTTTTCTGGATCTTTGAACTGTTCTTTCATTGGGAACTTTTTTTTTTTTTTTTGGTCTCAGCACGCCTATTACATAGTAAAGGGTGGGACCTTAGGTGTTCAACCAACATGGCTTCATTGTGATGCTATATGTGGGGGAGTGGTCTGAGAGGGAACAGTGATGCTTCCTCTGCTCTCTGCCGGTTTTCAGTCACTTCCCCAGCAACCCACAATCAAATTGGGCCCTTCTGGTGCTGATTCCTGGGTGGGTAGGTTTGTATACGTTCTAGGACCCTGTGAGTTTCTCCAATGAACTCTCCTTTGAGACTGGGAGTTTCTCCCACTGCCACCTCAACCCCCACAGGTGTTTTCAGTCAGAGGCTTTGAGGTTTTATTTCCCTGTGCTGGAACCCTGGGTTGCACAGTCTGTCTCCCCAGTTGTTCCTCTTGGTTTATCTGCACATGAATGTAGGACCACCCAGTCCGCAAGCTACCGCCTTGCTATGAGTCTTTCCACCCTGGCTTCCAATCTCCATCCCTCCTACCAGTCTGGATGAATGTTTCTTTTTTAACTCCTTGGTTGTCAGACTTCCATACAGTTCAATTTTCTGTTGGTTCTGGGTTTTTGTTTTTTTTTTAATTTGGTGTTGCCCTTCTTTTGGATGTGTGAGGAGGCACAGTGTGTCTACCTACACCTCCATCTTGGCTGGAAGTCCCTATTTGTACTTCTTAATCCCCTCACCTCTTCAGCTATTCTTGCCCATCCCCCTCTCATCTGGCAACCATCAAAATGTTCTCTGCATCTATAACTGTCTCTGTTCTTGTTTGTGTAATTTGTTTTTAGAATCAATCATTGATAGATATGTATTTTTTGCCATTTCATTGTTTGTGGTTTTGATCTTGTTTTTCTTAAATAAGTCCCTTTAACATTTCACATAATAATGATTTGGTGATGATGAACTCCTTTAGTTTTTTCTTGTCTGGGAAGCTCTTTATCAGCCCTTCAATTCCAAATGATTACTTGTTGGGTAGAGCAAGTTTGGTTGCAGGTCCCTGCTTTTCTATTTTGTTTTATTTTATTTTATTTTATTTTATTTTATTTTATTTTATTTTATTTGCTGCTTTTCATAACTTTGAATATTTATTGCCAATCCCTTCTAGCTTGCAAAGTTTCTTTTTTTCTTTTTTAAAAAATTGTATTTATTTCTTTTTAGACAGAGGAGAAAGGAGGGAGAAAGAGAGGAAGAGAAAAATCAATATGCGGTTGCCTCACACCCCCCCCCCCCACCAGAGACCTGGCCCACAACCCAGGCATATGCCCTGACTCGGAATTGAACTAGCTACTCTTTAGTTCACAGGCCAGTGCTCAACCCACTGAGCCACACCAGCCAAGGCCAAAGTTTCTTTTGAGAAATCACCTGACAGTCTTATGGGAACTCCCCTGTAGGTAACTCTCTGCTTTTCTCTTATTGCTTTTAAGATTCTCTGTTTATCTTTAACCTTTGGCATTTTAATTATGATGAGTCTTGGAGTGGGCCTCTTTGCATCCATCTTCTTTGGGACTCTCTGTGCTTCTTGGGCTTGCATGTCTATTTCCTTCACCAAGTTAAGGGAGTTCTTTCATTATTTTTTCAAACAGATTTCCAATTTCTTGCTCTTTTTCTTCTTCTTCTGGCAGAAGGAGATTCAAAAGTTGAATCAAATGTTGGACCTCTGAAAGTTATCCCAGAGGCTGCTTATACTATCCTCATTTTTTCTTATTCTTTTTTCTTCTTGTTGTTCTGATTGGTTGTTTTGTGCTTCCTTATGTTCCACATTATTGATTTCATTCTTGGCCTTACCCATTCTACTGTTGTTTCCCTGTAAATTGTTCTTTATTTCAATTAGTGTACCCTTCATTTCTGACTGGGTCTCTTTTATGCTTTGAGGTCCTCACTAAGTTCCTTTAGCATCCTTATAACTGATGTTTTGAACTCTACGTCTGAGAGATTGCTTATTTCTATTTTTTTTAGCTCTTTTTCTGGAGTTTTGATCTGTTCTTTCATTTGGGCTATGTTTCATTGTCTCCTCATTTTGGCAGCCTCCCTGTGTTTGTTTCTGTGTATTAGGTAGAGCTACTTTAACTCCATGTCTTGGTATGTGGCCTAATGTAGTAGGTACCCTGTAGGGTCCAGTGGCATAGCATCCCTTTCACCCAAGCTGGGTACCTGAGGCGCACTGTTTGTGTGGGCTGAGTATATCCTCCTCTTGTAGTTGAGCCTTGGTTGCTTTTGGCAGGTCAATGGGAGGGATTTACCCAACAGTTCTGGTTGCTGTTTGTTTTTAAATTTGTTGTTGTCCTCTTAGTTATATGAGGAGGCACAGTGTGTCTACCTATGCCTCCATCTTGGCTGGAATTTCCCCCCACTATATATTATTTTAAATCAAACCTCAAACATTATACTAACTCATCCATTAGTGCTAATTTTTAAAGTGCTATGATGAATAGAGGACAGACCACTTTTAGAGGGAAAAACCATTAATTTCAGGGGCTTTTCTTTTATTAACACCAAGTTGCTCTTACCTCCTAGAAGATGCCTTTCTTTCAAGAAATGTTTAAGTATTTGAATAGCAAAGAACAGCCCCTTTCCTGTATACCTTCGGGGGAAACATGAACTAGACTAGAGGTCAGGAGACCTGGCTCTAGCATTCCAGCACTGACCAGCTATGTGGTAATAAGAATGGTGATAGCTAACTTTTACTTGGCATTCCACATTCATCATTTTGATTTTATTATTATTCCCATTTTACAGATAGATTTAGAAAAGTGAAGCAACTTACTCAGGATCAAAGAATGGCAGAGATGGGTTCTTATCCAAATCATTTCAAGGCTCTGTTTCTGCCTGTGTCCCATGGAGTCCATTGTCCAAGTTCAACCTGGCTCCCTGGGGAATAGTATATTAAAGGCTCAACGCTTCAAAAATATTTCAAATTCTAATCATAAAAGTTTTTGAATAGGTAATCCATTTTTATGCCTCAAAATTCCAAGTGGTAAAGAGTCTGGCTCCCAGTCCTTTTACCATTTATTTCACTCCCCTACCCCCTTTCTCTGTACAAGTAACCACGTAATTATCGTTTACTTATGCAAATGCAACAAATGTGAATAAGTGCATTCCTTTGTTCCCCCTTCTTACACAAAAAGCACCTTTATATACTCAATCTCTGTGGAAGGTATTCCTGTGCCTGTGAGTACATAATTTCTTCATCCTTTTGGTCAACTGCCTAGTATTTCATTGTGTAGTTGCACCATCATTTATTTAACAAGTTCCCTATTGATGGACATTCCATTTCCTCCCAATCTTTTGCTATTACAGAAGTCAAGCACAAATTTTTATTTTTGTGCATTATTATGAGAGGAATAGTCAGTAGCAGAACCTCTTAATGCCCTCTTTTGTTTGCTGCTGTCAATTCCTTGCCTGCTTTTGATATTCACTACAAGAAGAGGTTCATCAGGCTTTACTTAAAGAACCTATACCTCCTTTTGGAATCTTCTCATCAGGGAAACCACAGGGACCTGAGAACATTAAAGTGCACAGATGTGTTGTTATCATTGTCACTTTTTACATGTCTTATCTGAGTTTGTTTATTTTAATTTTTTAATCCTCACCTGAGGATATTTTTTCATTGCTTTTTTAGCGAGAAAGAAAGGGAAAGAAAGAAACAACTATGCAAGGGAAAAACATTGATTGGCTGCCTCCCCTACCCTCCTGGACCAAGGATAAAAAGCTCCCAGAGCAGGGACCAAACCTGCAACCTAGGTGTGTACCCTGACTGAGAATCAAACCCACAACCCTTCAGTCATGGGATGACAGTCTAACCAACTGAGCCACACTGGCCAGGGCTGGGTTTGCTTATTTCAAAATTCTGCCTATGCATCTGGAACCTTGCAAGCATATTGATCCAAAGTCTGATCTCTTAGAAGTGCTTCTAGGAAAAGATACCCTGGAGTAGCTGTTTATTTTCTATTTTTATCTTTATTACCGTATGTACAATTAAAAACCCATGTTGGGTTGACTGAGGACATCAACCAGAGACATCCATGGCTGCTGACATAAAAAGAGGTGGTAGGAGGCAAAGTCCCAGGCAAAAGGGAAGGTACCTCATGACTGCAGAAGAAAATATTTCCCCTTGCTTTCCTCTCTGCTTCTCTCCCAGATGAAGAAGTGATTCTAGAGCTAGCTTTAAATAAGTTTGCTGTGGCCTACGTGGGTAATATATCAGAGACATTCCCAAATTTCTACACCTCTCTTCTCTTTGTCACTGCCTGAAAATCCACTTTTACTTCTCTTAGTTGCTGCCTAAAATCCCTACAATTACAGATTCATTTGAGTTTGAAGCATTTCATTTAAAGGTGAAATGCTTCAAATATCTTCAGTCATGCCTGAAAGTAGATTGATTTACTGAACTACCCTATCCTAACACCTGGCATGGACCAGCCATGCTGAAAGAAATGGACTGTGGGTTGGGGATAGGGGGAAGAGAATGCTCGTGACCATTTTGGAAAACGGGCTGGGAAAGAGAGGAGTGGGAAGGCTGCAGCAGGGGAGAGGACTCTGGGTTGCTACAAGTGGAGAATTCTCATGATCTCATCAAGGGAAGAAAGGAAACAGGGAATAGAGATATGTCCCAGAGAATTGGGTAGGCACCCAAGCGGACATTGACCTCTTTATAATTTTACCCAAGAGTAGCTTTGTTTATTTGTACATGTTTGCCAAGAATGTATTGTTGCTTAACTCTGGATCTTGCCTCCATATTATTTGTCCAGGTTTCCTATTCCTATTGTAAATTGGGATTTGGAGATGGCAGGACAAGGTACAATTAGAACATAAACACTGGTATACTATGTAGTTGTGTGGTTAGTGGTACCTTCAGTGACAGTATCCCATTGGTACTGTGGTTTAATCACAAAATATTTTGTTTCATGGTCTGGATTTCAAAATTCTCAAATAGCATTATGCCCTCACCAAGAACATGAAGAAACAACTTAGACTGGAATGAAGTTTTTTTAAAATATATTTTATTGATTATGTTATTACAGTTGTCCCAATTTTCCCTCTTTGTCCCCCTCAACCTGGTACCCCTATTCCCTCCAACAATCCCTAACTCTTAGTTCATGTCCATGGGTTGTGCATATAAGTTCTCTGGCTTCTCCATCTCCTATACCATTCTTATATCCCCCTGTCTATTCTGTACCTACTAATTATGCTTCTTTATCCCTACACTTTTTCCCCCATTCTCCCCTTTTTCCCTCCCAGCTGATAACCCTCCAAATGATCTCCATATCTATGATTCTGTTCCTACTCTGGTTGTTTGCTTTGTTTGGTTTTATAGATTCCATTGTTGATAGTTGTGAATTTGTTGCCCTTTAAATGTTCATAGTTTTGACCTTCTTTTTCTTAAATAAGTCCCTTTAACATTTCATATAATAAGGGCTTGGTGATGATGAACTCCTTTAGCTTTACCATAAATGGTAAGCACTTTATCTGTCCTCCCACTCTAAATGATAGCAGTGCTGGATAGTGTAATCTTGGTTGTAGGTCCTTGCCTTTCATCATTCTGAGTACTTCTTGCCAGTCTCTTCTTGCCTACAAAGTTTCTTTTGAGAAATCAGCTGATAGACTTATAGGCACTCCTTTGTAGGTAACTCTCTCTTTTTCTCTTGCTCCTCTTAAGATACTCTCTTTGTCTTTAATCTTTAGTATTTTAATTATGATGTGTCTTGGTGTGGTCCTTTTTGGACCCAACCTGTTTGGGACTTTCTGTGATTCCTAGACTTGTATGTCTATTTCCTTCACCAAATTCGGGAAGTTTTCTTTCATTATTTTTTCAAATAAGTTTTCAATTGCTTGCTCTTCTTCTTCTCCTTCTGGCATCCCTATGATTCAGATGTTGGTACATTTGGAGATGTCCCGAAGGCTCCTTATACTATCCTCATGTTTTTGAATTATTTTTTTCTTCTTGCTGTTCTTGTTGAATGCTTATTTCTTTCTTATGTTCCAAATCTTTGATCTGAATCCCAGGTTCATCCCCTCTACTGCTGGTTCCCTGTAGATCTTCCTTTATTTCAGTAAGTGTAACCTTCATTTCTTCCTGGGTCTTTTTTATGTCTCAATGTGTCCTTGGAGCATCCTGATTGCCAGTGTTTTGAACTCTGCATGTGATAGGCTGGTTATTTTTGTTTTGTTTAGTTCTTTTGCTGGAGTTTTGTTCTGTTCTTTCATTTGGGTCATATTTCTTTGTCTCCTCATTTAGGCAGCCTCCCCATGTTTGTTTCTGTGCATTAGGTAGAGCTGCTTTGACTCCCTGTCTTAGTAGTGTGGCCTGTTGTCTAAAAGGCATCCGTAAATTGTGCAGGATAGAGCCTTACGTAGTCACCAGGCCTGGGCAGCCTGCTTCACTGCTTTGTGGCTCTGTGTGTGGGAAGTCTCAGAGAGGGAACAATACCATTGCCCAGTTTCTGGAGGTTTGCCCGGCACTTGCCGTTTCCAGTCATTTCACTTACTCCCCATATGGGACTGTTGCCCTTCCAGCTGTTGCCCTGGTGCTGGATCCCAGAGAGGGTGGGTCCGCATATGTTCTAAGACCATGTGGGCCCTTTAAGCAGAGTCCCCTGAAAATCTGGCAGTTTCCTCCATTGCCCCAACCCCCACTGGTTTTTACAGACAAAAGATATGGGGATTTACCTTCCCAGCACTGGAACCCTGGCTGTGCAGTCTGTCTGGAGCTGAGATTGCTAGCTGCCAATGTATCCCTCCTGATTTTTATCCACCACATGTGAATGTGGTACTGCCCATTCCGCTGCTGCCTCCCCTCCATGCCACACTGCATCACCATACCTCTCCCCCCATCCCTGCATCTCCACCCCTCCTACCCATCTGAATGAATGCGCCTTCTTAAATCTTTGGTTGTTAGACTTCCATACAGCTCAATTTTCTGAAGATCCTGGGTGTTATTTGTTTTGAGGTCTAGTTGTAATTCTTTCTGTGATTGCATGAAGTGAAACATGCTTACCTAAGCTTCCACTTTGACTGGAAGTCTGGAGCAAAGATTTTAAGAAGAGATGGAGGAGGAGCAAGAGAAGCACTAAACACATTTTCAAAGAACTAAGCTAATCATTTCCAAAATGATTCAACAAAGAGAATCTCAGTTTCATGCACATCTCAGTTCCCCATCCTCTCCTCTGCAAAGACTCCCCAAGTGGTTGAAGTCTTTAACATATGTGCCAAGCTGCCCTATAAATGGCAAAGCAGCCTAAAGCAAAATCTGTATTTTGATAGATTTGCTTCTTGGAATAAGGAAAAAGCCATCACCTAATGTCATGTGCAATGAACTCTTTGTAAGCCTGACAGGTATTAAATAATAATGACCTACCTCCCAAACTTTTCTGGTCAGGGGTTCTTTGACATCTACATGTATTCTCTGGGTCTGCTTCTGGCTTTTATTTCCCTCCATTTAAGTGTTTCTTCCTTTTCCAGTCATACCAATACTTCCTCCCTTCTTTCCCTACACATCATAAATAGTATTTCTTTAACAATATCCCATGCATTGTACTTAATTTATTTTTTTCGTTTAATCCTCACCCAAGGATATGTTTTTACTGATTTTTTTAGAGAGAGAGAAACATAGATGTGAGAGAGAAGCACTGATCAGTTGCCTCCCATATGCTCCTCAACTGGGGAACAAACCTGCAATCTAGGTATGTGCACTGACTGGGGGCTCAAACCTGCAACCTTTTGGTACATGAGCCAATGCTCCAACCAACTGAACCACCTGGCCAGGGCATGTATCTCATTCTTATGTCCTGTCCACCAAGATCTTATGGCTGAACTATGCGTGGTGTGTTCTTGAAGAATATTTTAAGTACTACTGGTCACCTGTGGAGAGTACAGGCCAGCACTTCAATTTTGACCAGTACTTCTTAGGTAAACTTGATACATATATTCCTTGCTTAATTGTACTTTGCTTTATTGCTCTTCACAGATGTTATGCTTTTTAAAAATTGATGGCAAGACCTTCCACCAGTGAAAAGATTGTAATTTGCTTTATTGTGGTGATCTGGGACCAAACCCGCCATATCTCTGAGGTATGCCTATAAATGGGATTTCATTTTCCTGTGTCTTAGTTTTCCCTTCTGTAAACTGAAATTCTAATACATCATTTAAAAATAGTATTTTACTCCTTGGCCATGTAGTTCAGTTGGCTGGAGTGTCATCCATATATGCCAGGGTTGTGGGTTCGATCCCCAGTTAGAGCACATACAATGGAATCAATCAATGGATGCATGGATGGATGGGGCTGCAAGTCGACGTTCCTCTCTCCCTTCCTCTCACTCTCTAAAATCAATAAAAATAAATAGATAGATATTTTTAAAAATAAAAATAGTACTTTGCATATAGCACTTTTGCATGCACTATCTCATTTGATCCTCAAAATGATACACTTAGGGTGAGTATTGTTATCCAAAAACCAATTTTACCTAGTTTGCTGACAACATTCCTGATTTTGGGCGCTGTTAGGCACTGTAGACATTGTTGGTTCCTACATACTCTGTTTCCTTGCCAATAGAACACTGTTATGCCGATGTCCTTCTGCTGGGGAAGAAGCCTTTTACCCAGCTCAGCCAATCATGGTGATTTTATTCTTTTTGCTGGTAATTGTTTGGAGGTGGGTAAATGACCCAGTTCTGGCTGTTAAACAGGAGACAAGGTCTGCTGCAGGGCTGCTAGCAAGGTCTTCTAAATGTTAGAAAGACACAGAGATAAGACAGTCCTTCTGGACTTTGTGCCTGAATTTGATGCCTGGAACTGTGGAAATCATCTTGTAACTATGCAGGATCCAGTCTAGAAGAAAACCAAGAAGGTTGGATAACAGAGGGAAAGGACAGAAGAGTGTTAAGATTTTGATGATGTTGTTAAGCACTGAATTAACCAAGCCTAGATCCACCCTACTTGAGGCCTTCATATTGTATGAAGTGATAAGCAACTTATGGATCACCAGGGTTTTCTGCTTTTTGCAGCTGAAAACAGCCTAAGTAATATGTCAAACTTTACAGGTATGTTTGAGTCTTTTGGCTCCAAAGGGACCACTCGGCTTCACCCTTATGAGTGTAGGTACTCAGGCGAGGTCCTGAGCAGAGGTGTTCAACTTTGCCTACACATTCAGATCTCCTGGGGCACTCAAGACATGTTCATGCCTGGTGTTTACCTACAGAGATTCTGACACATCCATCTAGGCTGGGGTCCGGGGCTTGATTTTTTCTTAATCTCCCCAGGAAATTTGAATGTAAGAACCGTTGGTCTAAAAGCTCTGAAGGACACATTGTGTACATTTTTAGAACACTTTACCCTTCTTAACCATGTCCTACCTCATCCCTCATCTCCCCACAAGTTCTTGGCACATCCCAAACACAAACACAGGGTGACCACACATCTTAGTTTGCCTGGGATAGTCTCAGTTTGTAACTGGTTGCCATGATGTAATTTCAACAGCAAACGCCTTACCCTCAAAAATGTCCCAATTTGGATAATTAGTCACCTGACCTAGAAGGTTTCTTAGTGGAGCTAGTTTAATCGAGACTCTTGTCAGCACCTCTCCCCTGTTCGGGGGAGTGTGTGACTACTCCAGTGCTGCTGGGAGGCCCAGGTCTGCAGAGGATCCAGGCTTGCTGGAGTTTTAACAAGCACTTCAGTTCCCACCCTGTAGGCTTTAGATTTGGGGTGGAAGATTGGAGGTTGCAAGAAAATCTCAGATGTCTGGTAGAAAGTTAAGTACTTCCTGAGTTATTTTTATGTCCTAAATTATTTGTTACCACTCTAGTGTGTTTGCGGTCCTGCCTGAAGGCAAGGGAATGATCTAAGTGATCCTCCTAGCTTCCCCCAACCCCAGGAATCGCTGATAATGCATATCCTGCTGCAGCCCCTTGGAGTCAGAAGAGGAAATCACACCACAGGGGCGGCTGAAGCAGACTAGAGTCTTGATGTAAGATGCTGCACTGACATCCAAATCAGATAGCTGAAGCATCAAGCAGAAGACATTGAAAGCTGGGGAAAGCAAACACCAGGGAAAAGCTGTGCATTCACTTTACTATGAGCTAATGAAGGTTTCTGAAGCTTGCTGGGGATTAGCAAGACACTTTGGATGATATGATGCATGTGACTAAGGTGTGGGCATCAGAGGAGGCCAGCCAAGGCCAACCAGGATAGTCAAGTAGGGTCCTAATTTCACAGAGACCTGATGACTCTTTGGAGGGAAAAACAGAGGGTTCGAAGGACTGCTAATTGGGCACCATGAAGCTACAATGAAGACTTATAAACAGGAAAGGGCCATCCAGGCTGCCCTCACTTTCTTGGGCAACGCCTTAGATGTTTAGAGAGATTACTTTGTGCAAGGGCAAGGCTAAAGGCCCTGAGGGCTCTAGAAATACTGTTCAGTTGTTGAAGAAAGGAAGTTCTTCAGAATGAGACACTTCAAGGTGCCACTTAACCTCCTAAATTTGGCCTGGCAGATGTGGCTCAGTGGATTGAGCATCAGCCTACAAACTAAAAAGTTGCCAGTTCGATTCCCAGTCAGGGCATAGGCCTAGGTTGCAGACCAGGTCCCCAGGTGGGAGAAGGGGATGGTGCGAGGGGAGAGGCAACCAATCCCCATTCTGTGTTTCTCTCCCTCTCTTTCCACCTCCCTTCCCCTCTCTCTAAAAATAAATAAAAATAAAATCTCTTTTAAACTCCTGAGTTCTCTGACACACTCAAGAAGGAATTAGAAATTAGAAGAGCAAGTTTCTTGCTGTTACTCAAAGGAAAGAGATCTCTCCTCTACTTCTGGGAGAGAAGCAGGGTCAACTCTGGGGTCGTTGCAGCTATACATTGTTTATCAAACGATCTCAAACTTTAATGGCTTAAAACAAGAACTATTTGCTCACAATTTTGATATTAGGTCAGGATTAGGCTGGTGCAATTCACTTCATGTAGCCTCTGCTGGGACAGCCTCACTGGGACTAAAGACCTGCTTTCCAGTCAGCCCCTTCTATAGCTGTCAGTTGGGGGCTAGCTGGCAGTCAGGGCCTTGATTCTCTTCCATGGAGTCCTCTCCAAGGGGCTGCCGGGGCTGCCTCACAGCCCAGGAAGCTGCATTCCAGGCCAGAGAGGAAGCTGACAGCTCAAGTAAAGGCAAGCTCAGAATGGGGATAGCATCACTCTCTCCATTGCCTATTTGCTCAGTGCAGTTGCAGGCTCAGCCCACGTGCAGAGTGGTGAAGAAATAGATGTCACCTTTCAGTGATGTAAGTAACAAAGGACTTCCTGTCATCTTTACTACACTATCTATACTATGGAAAAGGTCAGCCATAAAGTGTCAGAACAAATAGTTATGGAAGGAGAACTTCTGGGCTTCTGGGTTGTCAATGAGAAGTATTCTGGTCCTACAAGGAGAAAGGAAAGCACTTTGGGAAGCTCAATATTCCTGGTGATTTGCTGGGGATGAAGAAGAGACAAAGGCCACTTTCATTATCATCACTACTGTAGTTCACATTCCTGGTCTTATCCCTCAATTTGTGCAGCCAGGAAAACGAAGCTTATGTATCTGTAGCTGCAAACTTCAAAATTTAAGATTGACACATGATAAATTATTTAATTCAAAAATATTAAGTGAAGCTATTTATTATGTACAAGACAGTATAATAGGTCTTACATTCATTATAAAGTTTTATAAAACATGGCTTCTGTGCTCAAGGAGCTTTTCACCTGACTGAGCAGGCATGAGTCAAACATGTGCTGAACACCGTACTAAGTGCTACCAGCTGCCTCTGCCTTCACAGAGTTCAAGTCTAGTAGGGAAGAGAGATACGAACCTGACTATTACAATGCCATCTGAAATGATATGTGTGTATAGCAGAAGAAAAAAATAAAAAGTACACAATTCAAAAAATTAATGATAAGATTATAGGTGGGTTTTTATGTTCTTCCTTATAATCTAATATTTTCAAAAATTAATTACTTGTAAGATAGAAAAAATAATGCATATCATTTTTAAGTGCAATATAGTGTTTTAATAGAGAAATGTGTAGAATGTTCTGCGAGCTGGAAGGGACTCCCCAGCTCTGTCTGGAAGGAGGAGAGAGAAGTTCACATCAGCTCTTAGAAGAGGTGACATCGAAATCCTGACTTGAAGAGTGAATAGAAATTGTGGTTTAAAATTGTCTTGAGGGGCCATGTAACCTTACTGAATCACATTATCTGGGGGAAATTCTTTATTGTATGTGGTTCTTTTGGCTCTAGTGAGCTTTGGCCCCTCAAGGAATGTCAGAGAGATGAGGGACTCCATTTCTCTCTTCGTGGAAGCCAGGACATGAGCACAAGGTCTGAGTTCAGCCTGTCAGAATCTGGGCCCAGAGACTGAACCAGGGGCTAGAGGAGCAGAGACAGGATGGGTAGGATTTATCTATAGCAGATGTGGAGGGACACAATGTGGTGACAGTGGTAGCTAACAGCATCAGTGCCCAGCAACCGTGGTGGCAGAATCCTGTTAAAAAACAGCTGCATTTCTTGATCTTGATCCTCCTTGGTCTCTGTTTCTGTCTGTAATCTGATCTTGGTTCTCTAGCCTCCTACCATTTTGTGAGTTCCCAACACCCTTCCAACAATTTCCTTAAAGAGAATCAAGCTTGCGTTCTGTTGCTTGAAGTGACTGACTGATACAGGACTTGGCTGGGCAGGGGAGGGGGTGGGTGAAAGGATCACAGCACATGCCTGAAACAGTTCATGTCTTATCTAGAAAAAGAGACAAGGCTTATTCAGTTATATATATATGGTAGGAAAAGAGTACATGCTAAACATTGTGGGAGTGCAGAGGAAAGCACAATCACTTCCTGCTAGGTTAGCAAAAATACATGGAAGAAATGGAATCAGTTCACTCACTGGAGAATAGAGAAGAAAAAGTATACTTATTCCACACAGAAAGAAAAATATGTACTGATTGAAAAGATTTATGTGTGTTTAGGTGAAGTGTTGGGGTGGGAGAGGGTAGCAAAGGAGCTTGGTAGGTTGGTAAGTACTGAAAAATAAAAATGATGATTTAAAAAAATTAATTCTGCTGGCATTTTATGATAGGACATAGATTTTGGACTTCTTTGGTAGGTAATAGGGAAACACGGGTTTGTGAAAAGCGAGTTTCATCTTGCAAGTGATGCTTTGAGATGCTAACTCTGGTGACTATGGATGGAATGGTCAGTTAAGAGGTTGCTGTAATAATTTAGGATGTTATTAATGTCCTGAATTAGGTTGATGTCAGAGGGAATGGAAAGGACCAGTGTGCAAAACATAAATAAGGATTTGTAAACTGACAGCAACTCTGTTAAAAAGAAATTTAAATGCATATACGCACACAATCAATGTGTTGTATTAACATATACACAGAGCATAACACATCAAGTGTGCTGACTAATTTTCTCCAACTAAGTGGTGAATTTATTTCACATATTATGAAAAACAAATAAAATAAGCATAGCTAGGCAAAACTGCTTTGCATCATTCCTTGAAAGTGTGAGTGCGTGTGTGCGCGCACATGAATGTGTGGACTCGGAATGCAGCATGCAGTGACAAGCTCAGGCTGTAAATGGAATTCCGAAATTCCTCTGAGGAATCAGACTGTTTTCCATAACTCTGCTCTCACTGCGGTTGGAGTTGTAGCTGAATACAAGGGACTGTTACTGAAGCAGGTGGGAGTTTACTGGGTGTGTCTACAGAAAAAGTTCTGATAGACCCAAGGGCAGTGAAGTTTAAAAAGTTCCTTAATAGCCCTGGCCAGTGTGGCTCAATTGGTTGGAGCGTTCTCTTATAACCAAAAGATTGTGGGTTCAATCCCCTGTCGGGGCACACATCTACATTGCAGGTTCAATCCCCAGTCCAGACGTGTTCAAGCCCTGGTTCTGGGCACTTTTGATCCAACAGATTGATATATCTCTCTCACATTGATGTTTCTCTCTCTTCCTTCCTCTCTCTCTGAAAAAAATGAAGAAAACTTCCTTGGGTAAATATTAATGTTGATGATGATGATGATAATGATAATATGCCTTAACTAATAGAATGAGTTAAAGCAATTATGTGGTAGACTGAGATTCAATTTACAATCCTCCTTCTATCATTCAGTCAAGTCTATTAATTCTACCTCCTAATTATATTTGAAATCTGTACTCTATTTTAGTCTAATACCTCACTATCACCCCAAAACTCAACTCAAAACTACTGCCTGACCACGGTGTCCTTAGTCAGATGTAGGTCTCTTGCTTTCCCACAAAGGGTATATGTCAGTCATTATGACTGTCTTCATGTTGCCCCTTTCTAGTAAGTGTGTCCCCATGGCTCTCCTGGAGTACAGAGAAAGCAAGACTCATGACCCTGTCTCCAACTAAATACAGGCCTAACTCAAGATTCACTGATCCTTTTCTCTTTCTCAGGAATTTGGAATTGGGGCCCAATGACTCTAATTAGCTTAAGTGTTGGATCTAAAGATTATGTAGACTCTGCTGGTTGGCACCATTTGAGGGAAGCCACAGTAGACCATGTGAAACAGAGCAATGAACTCAATCTGGAGAGAAAGAGGAATAGATATGCCAAGAGAAAAAGAGACTAAGATCCCATTACCCCAAAAGGAATGAGAGAGAGAGAGATGGCAAGACTCCTAGCTGTACTGGTTCCTAATGGATTTCAGATCTAAGAACTAGGGTTCCTGGATCTTGAGGGGCCAGGATGTACTTCCTCCTTGGGTTCCATGACATTTCCCTTATAATGAGCCCCTCTTAAATTTCAGCTAGCTTGAAGTCATTTCTATTCTTTGCCCCTAACAAACCCTAATTAGCCATTCCCCGGAACCTATTTTGTGCTCTGACTTAGCACTTGCCATATTAACTGTAGCTGTTAATTTGCTGTTTCTCTTTTTTGTTGAGTTTTGAACTCCCTTGAGGGCAAGAACTTTGTCCTGTTTATCCTTTGTATTCCCAGCAGTTAGGAGAGTGACTGGCATATAGCAGATAGGCAGTAAAGTTTTAGCAAGTGTTTTAAGAGTTGTAGGTTAACCCTTTCAGAAATTGTATTGATTCTGCCTTTATTGTAACTCAATTTGTCCACTAGGTTTTGACAGCACAGGTGTTACCCACAAGCAACTGCTTCTGGGCTGCTCTGGAAGTCTCAGAATGTGGTATTAGGAGATGAGAATATTACAGTCCTGGGCTGGAAGAAACCTTTCACAGAACAGCATTCTATGAAAACCTTAGGTAGTCCTGCAGTGAAAGGTTAGCCACTCTTTTTTATTTAAAAACATTATTTAATTTCTCATGCACAGAATATTACTGTAGCAATACTAACAGAAAGCCAAATTTTTAAAAACGTTTTCTATTATTTCATCATTGTAATAAAATAACTTGTTTTCCTATGTCCACATCCTCTGCTCACCCCTGTATGTATGTATTATATGACGTTGCAGTGATCACTCAGATAAAAATTTTCTGTTTCACTTAACAATTCATTATATTTTTCCATGTTGCTACAGAGACTTTCTAAGTTTTAATAACTCCATAATATCTTAAAGGATGATGTGTTAAATTACTTAAATTCTGCTACTATGGATGTTCACATTGTTTCTCTTTCATTCTTTTCTCCTCTTCCTCCCTCCCTTCATTAGTCCTTCCTTTCTTTTTGCTATTCTAAGCATAGTTGCATTGGATATCTTTGTGTAAATTCTTTTCTTCTTTCAGCTTCAGTCTTTTAGGGTGATTCTGTCCAAAGCCCAGTTTCTGGTATAAGGCTCTGCTTTTGTTCAACAACAAATACTTACTGACCACCTGCTGCTTCAGCTGCTTAATGCTGCAGATACAATGATGAAAATGATGCCCTGACCCTCAGAAACTTCTCTTCCTGGTGATAGAGACACTGTAACAGAAAAATCAGAATATACCACCATAAAATGCTGTAACAGATAAGAACAAATTGCTGTGAAAGCCCGGACTGACTTTATCTAGGGGATGCTTGACTTGCTGTATTTCTTTCTAAAGGATGCAGAAGTTCCCAGCTCCCAGTAGTGGATGGAAACACCTTGAATCTCTCGAGCCTCAGTGCTATTACTGAAGACATTCAGGGAAGGAAATTTGAAGCTCCCTAAGAGTAGTAATGATCATTTATTAAAGTCCTATCATGTCTGAGTGGTGTAGGTATGTACTATAATGTATGAATTTAACATAATTCCTTCAACAACCACATAAGGTAGTTCTTATTATTGTCTCATTTTATGAAATAAAGGCTCAAAGATTTGAAGTAAACTGCCAGTGTCACACAGCTAAATAGTCACAGCTGTGAATTCACCCAGTTTAGTTACGGAATCACACTCTCCTGTGGAAAACACAACATTGTGATGAAGAGAATCTGTTTCAAACTAAAATCCCCACTTCACCTGGGATGCAGCACAATTGGGCTCTATTCTCTGTAAATGGCAATGCCTGTGTTGTTCTTGAAGACTTGAGGATCTGGTTTTAAATCTATTCAAAGTATTCTCTTTTTCCTCTTCCACCCACATTATCAGGCCCACTTCCCAACCCTCTCGTCCACCTTTACGCCTTAAAGGTGTTGGTTGCACATACAGTATTTGGATAAGCATATGGAAGCCCATCCTGATGCCCTCTGCTGTTACAGTACCTGTGTAGCTTCTGTGGCAAAGAAGAGCATATTCTTTAGCCTCTTATTTTAAATCAATGTGATCTTTATAGAAGTTAACATTGTTCTTCCTTCTTTAACACTTCTATTTCCAGTCACTTCAGTAATTGCGTACCTAAATATATAAGTACATATAAACTTACTACATACAAACAAATAAACATTTTCATAAATGTTTCCTAAGTAAGGGAGCATTAGCAATATACTTACATTTAAACTGTATAAGAACAACAATTAAAATAAAATTTAATTAAAAAAACAATATACTTACATTTAAATCAGAAAAAGAAATTGCCTTTGGTTGGGCTACCAAGAAACAGTCACTGAGACAGAGGTTTATGAGCCAAGTGATTTATTAAGAAAAAACTACCAGGAGAGGAAGGTGAGGGAGTAGAAGAAGTGGGACAGGAGACAGACGCATTTCAGGGGAGCTCTAAAGTATTAATTACGCCTCGGTTTGTCTCAGTCAAAGTAAGGGAGTTGAACTTTGGTACTCCTGCACAGTGAACCGTTGGCTTTGGGCCACTTTATGGGGAAGTAAACATCATGCACTTTGAGCTCTCCCACCTTGAGCAAAGCAGACCCAGTAGCCCTTGGGAGTACTCTGAAGAAGGTGACAATTGGGGGGTGCTGGAATAGAAGCAGGCAGAAGCAAGGATGGGCACGCCGCCCCTGTGAGAGCCACCCTGTTCAGAACAGCGTCTGCTCAGTGGGCAAGAGCAGGGTCTCTAGAGGGACATCTGGCTCTGCATTCCAACCCCACTATGCTAGACATGTAGCCTATCCTCACTAAGCCCTGGTTTTTCTTCATTGCATAATGTGAATAATATCTTCCTGGGAAGGTGTAAAGTTTTAAGATATTAATTTATCTTGATGACTACCATAAGCAGGTGCTCAGTAAAGATAATTTTAAAATGTACTCAGCCCAGCTGGATCATATACACAAAAAATCCTTTTTCACATCATGAAATATGCATAAGTTATATACAGGAATGATATTTTTCCTATCACTTCACCTGTGTAGACAACTCTTCCCCTAGGGAGAGTCTGAAAACCAGAAATAAACTTCTTTTCAGCATGCAAGCAGGAAGAAACTTTATTCTTACTCACCAATGCATTTTATTTTTAACTTTTTATAAGGAAAATCTTTAAACATACACAGAAAGAGAAAAGAGAGCCCCTGGAGAATATAAGAAACCCTGTTTCAACAATTACCAACTCATAGCCAATCTCATTTCATCTACACCCCACCATCTCCCTCCCTTCCACATTATTTTGAAGCAAATGCTAGATATTGTATCATTTCATTTTTGAATATTTTAATATGTATCTCTAAAAGGTAAGGACTCTTTAATTTTAATTTTTAAATTAATGTTCAGTAAAACTGTCTGTTTGCTGTGTGCACATTTCCATGAATTCTAACACACATATAGATCCGTGTAACTGTCTCTGCAATCATGACACAGGACAGTCCTGCCACCCCAGAGGGCTCTGTCTAAGAAATCCATAGCCACAATGTCCTTGTCACACCTTTAAAAAATTGACAGTAAGAAATAGACTTGTAAAGGTAAATATGATCCTATTTCTCTACAATATGAGACAACATACTCTAATGCATAACATCCCTTTTACAAAAGAAATATTCATGTCAAGACATTCAGATGTGCCATAAATAGAACATGTTCTAAGCATCCTTCACCCTTTTTCTGACAAGAAGGCCAAATACACAGGACCCTTTTGTACTGATTATTCATTGTCTTCTGCATACAATACGTGACCTGCTCGATACAGATCTCTTTCTTTGATAGGCATTTCGTAACACCCTCAATGTTCCCAATTAGTAGAATGACTACTGATGACTGACCTTACTATGACTAACTGTTTAGATTTATAAAAGGGTGAAGTGGTCTTAATCAGTTTTTGCTGAACAATGAAGAGTTTTATCTAAAATAACTCAAATGCTGCCTTTATTTCTTAAGAAAATAGTCTAAAATCTTAGATCTGGAAGGGAACTTAAAAGTTATTCACTTGGATCCTTTCATCTTATGGATGAGAAAAATCAACGCAGAGGAGTTTGAAAAGCTACTAAGGGCATGCAGCTAGTTAGAAGACCTAAGGCCAGAATGAGGTCTCCTAGTCTTAAAGGCTTTTTCTACTGCCCCATATTGTTGGCCATCTTTCCCCCTTCATTTTGCTGTCACCCAAATGTGGGGTCCATTTCCAGTTGAATATCCATGTGCCATGAAAAGCAGTTAGGAATACCTTCATCTACCAAAAAAAAATCATGAAATATCCAAAAAACACAAATTCCTACAAACAGAAAAAAATTAGAATGAAGATTGACTGCAGACTGGCACTAGGAATCTTTTTGAGGTGATGGAATATTCTAAAACTAAGTTGTAGTGGTGACTGCACAATTCTGTGAATTTACTAAAATTGTATGCTTAATGTGGGTGAATTCTAGGATGCTTGAATTAAATTTTACATCAATAAGTTTTGGTTTTTTGTTTGTTTGTTTTTAGAGAGGAGAAGGGAGGGAGAAATTAGGGAGAGAAACATCAATGTGTGGTTGCCTCTCGCGCACCCCCTACTGGGGACCTGACCCGCAACCCAGGCATGTGCCCTGCCTGGCAATCGTACCGCAACCCTTGGGTTTGCAGTCCGGCACTCAATCCACTGAGCCACACCAGCCGGGGCCTCAATAAAGTTGTTTTTTAAAGTGATTGCATATGGATATTTAATTATCACAAAACAAGATGTCTGATGCTGGTGATTCCAAATTTGGTCTGGCAGCTCCACAATGCCTTCAGATACATGTTCTCACTGTGTTTTTAGTCCATCATTCTGAGCACATTGGTCATTTGTCCTCATGCTTTTCCTCTCATGGTCCCAATGTGGTGGTTGCAGCTCTAGGATCAGGTCCACATATGTAACAAGAAGAAAAATGGTGTCCATGAGTTCTTAGCTCCTACCAGTCTCCTTTGTAACAGGAAGTCCACCAGTTGACTTTTTCTGGTCTCCCATTGGGCAGAACCAGGTCACATGCCACCCTTATATGCAAAAAAGGCTGAGAATGTGAGCAAATGGCAAATGGGAGTAGAGTGAACAAGATTGGCTTAGTGCTGAGGGCTCACCAAATTGCCTTCTGGAAACAGTGAGGTTCTGTTGGCAAGAAAAAGTGGAGAGGAAGCAGAAATAGATATTGAATGGGCAGCTAAAAGTGTCTCCCACACCAGGAAATTCAAAATGTGCTAAATATGTTATTACTCATTCAGAGATTTTGTAACATAATGGTTAAGGGCATGGACTGCAGAAAGAGACTGCTGGGATTCAAGCTCAGCCCCACCCAGCTCACCATGTGACCTTAGGGGAGTTAATTAACTACTCTGTGCCTCTGTTTCCTTCACTGTAAACTGGGGATAATCATAACACCTACTTCATAGAATTATGTGAGGACTAAATGTGTTAACACATGTAAAGTGCTTAGAACGACGATACCTGGCATATGGTAAGCATTGTGTGAGTGAATATATGTATGATATATGGTGAGCATTGTGTGAGTGATATATGTGTATGATTACATGTAAATGTGTTATCTTGGCACCTTCTTTATTCATTATCATTCTTTTAGTCAATAAATATTTATTGAATATTTAATATGTGTCAGGTAGTGAGCTGGACATTTGGGTATAACTATGAACAAGATAGATTGCCTCCTGACCTTGCTGAGCTTGAATTACATTGGGAGAAACCAGCAAAAAAAAGTCAACAAATATATAAACAAGATAATTACAGATTGTGGTAAGTGCTGTGAAGGAAATTACCAGGGTGATGAGAAAGAATAAAAGAAGCTTTTTTTTTCATCCTCACCTGAGGATGTATTTATTGATTTTAGAGAGAGAGAGGAAAAGAGAGAGAAACATTGCTGTGAGAAACATTGGTTGGATGCCTTGGGTATGCTGCCTGACCAGGGATGGAACCCACAACTTTGGCACGTGCCCTGACTGGGATCATACCCAGAACTTTTGGGTGTACAGGACAACACGCCAATCAAGAGAGCAACCCAGGCAGGGCAATAGCAACTGTCTTAAAGGAGGCAGAAAACAATTAAGCTGAGATCTGACCAATGAAAAAAGAGTAGTCATATGAGTATCCAAGGAAAGGACTTTCCAAGCAGTGAGAACAGTTAGTGCAAAGGTCCTGAAGGAAGAAAGGGTTTGGCCTGTTCTAGATTGGTGGATGCCAAAGGTTAATATCACTGAAACAGGGAGACCAGTTGTCAATGATGATAGGTTGAATGACAGTGGTGCAAGGGAAATGGGTAAGAGTCCAGGGAACTCTGTGTGTGTGTGTGTGTGTGTGTGTGTGTGTGTGTGTGTGTGTATTTGATAAGGACCATGTGCCCCACCCTTAGGTTCAGTGAGGGATTTTAAACTGTTCCAATTTTTCTCGCATTGCTCAGGTGTACAAGCTGCCATTTCATTCCATCATCACTCCTTGGAGTATCTAGAGACCCACCTTCAACTCTAGGTAGTGCTTCTGGGTGGTCCAAGGCTGCTGTCCACATGAGGTCATAGGAGAGGCAAGCATCACTGGATCAAGGATGGAGAAGCATGTGCCAATCATGGTCAATTGATGGACTTCAGGAACTGGACACAGAATTGGAGGCCTCCTGGTGTTGATGAGAAATAAGGCTTCCTGTGGAGGAAGCTTGACATTTCTCAAACTTAAAATCTTTCTATCTTAATTGCCCTTGTCCCCTCCTGCTCTTTTCCAGCCCCACAGTGGTGAGGGGAGACTTCCCTACAAATACTCACCTGAATCTCTATTTTACAGGTAGACTTAGTAACAGGATTTTGCAATCTTTGTGTTTTGTTTCTGAAGTAGGTGACTCTTATCTGTCTAGGTTGGTGGCAGGTCTTCAGGGGCAAATGAAAGAGAATTTCTTTCATAAGATGGGGGAGCTTGATTAATAAATGTGTTCAAATATGAAGCACACATGTGCACATATCTACACTAGGGATATGGGTAGAGATCCAAACCAGCCCCACCCCTCTGTCAAAATGTTGGTGACTGGTTGTCTGCAACCATGATGCACCCTCTCCTTAATGTTAGTATTAAAAGCCTTAATTAACCAATAAAACTGTTTTTCATGTTACTTCTAATCAGGTTTCCTCTGTGTAAGCCTATTAATGGGGAAGGACAAAGGATCCCATGGTGACTTGCCTCAGCTACATTCTGCATGGGTAACTCTGCATCTAAAGTCATAGACCATATAGGCTAGGAGATCACCTAAGGTCCAAGACTTTAATTTTACAGTTGAGACCTAGAAAATTTGGCTGGCTCAAGGTGACATGACCAGTTGATGGCCTAAGGACCATTTTGGACTAACTCCATTCCCTGGCAGCAAGTTGTTGGGTAGAGTTTAACTGAATTGGCTTGACTTGGATATGGCAGGGACTTCCTCCTCACCTGGCATGTGGGGGCCTCTCGTGTCTATTTATAATGCAAAATAACCCCTTGTAAAGTTGTGCTTGTGGGGTCCCGAACTTAAACTTAGCCTCACTACTAACTCAGTGGTGGGGAGAGCAGACTGAGCCAGTGAAAGTGCTGAATGCTTTAAAACAAGGATGGTTCTGTTACTTTCAAATATTGTATCTATAGTGACAAAAACTGTTAACAAAGAACAGCCAAAGAGAGGTCCAGCCAGCGTCCCCAGGGAGAGGATCGTGTGTGCCAGCCTGCCTCTTCAAGGTTCAGGGCTCTGTGAGTTTGATAGGGCTGACTGTGGGGAAATTGGAGGGCTGGTGCTATGGAGAAAGGATCTGCAGAGGCTGGGGGCTAAGATAACTAAGCAGCAATGTGAGATGTTTACCTTTCAATTAGTGCATTTAAAGAAGCAAAAGGTGAGGGAGATCGCTGTGTGCGTATGCAATGCTGAGGTGCATATCAAAATTTGATAGACCCACATTGGTGGCTGTGGTCTGAGACCGCAGGTTCTTGGGGACCTGTTCTTTAGAAATGAACAACCCAATGTTTGTTGGTAACTTTGTCCCAGGAGATGGGCTCCCGCTGAGTTTGGAATCCATGATGTATCAGACCCTGTGCTGGCCGGCTTACCTTCTTTCATAGGCCACTGTGGTTCAAATGAAGGTGGAAGCAGCCTTTAAGGAGAAATGGCAGGAAAAAAATGTTGGATAAGGGAAAAAAAAAGCCTGGAAATAAGATAGGGCTTTGTTAGAAGGAGGCAGCCTCAGCTTTGAGTGTTTTCACAACTCCGTAAGCAAAAACTGAGTGCCTGCCTTGTGTTAAGGAGCTGTGCTAAGATACTGGGGTATCTGCAGTGACCAGGGCTACTAAGATGAACAAAGCAGAGGCCCTCCTTTCACTGCACCACACTCTTCTCTGGGTGTATGTGTCTGAGGCCCACTTTCTTCTTAATACCAGTAGGTTCTACTCATCCCCCTTCAATCCTCAGCAGCCTGGAGGCTGCCACAGTCCCAAAGTGTGCGTGGAGGTGGTGACTGAGGCAGAGGAGGGAGGCAGATTGTAAAATTGTTTAACATAGTTTAGCTCAACTCTCCTTTTTTGACAACATTCAGTCTTGGTGGAGCATTGAGAAGCTGATATTCTCATCCATTAGTGGCATGGGTTTAAATTGCTATAATCTTTTTGAAATTATATCTGGAAATTTCCACAAAAACTAAAATATGTATAACTTTTGAGTCAGAAATCTCACATTTAAGAATTTCTTCCAGAAATAAAATCATAAATACATAAATATTTATGTCTAACACATTGTTAATAGTGATAAAAATGGAAATAAACTAAAAGTTTATCAATAGGGCTATAGTTAAGTAAACTGTGGTACATCCTGTAAAGGAAAAAGAGGCCACTTACTAAACTTGACAAGCTCGGGGAGGCCTGCGTGGCAGCCTTACAAACCCAGACACCAAAGTAATCATACAGGTTGTTCTGAACATAGCACGTCCTAACTGAAGGCAGGTCATGGTGGGTAGCCACTTTCTAGGCCTGTAGTTTCCTCAACAAAAATAAATCTTTAGCTTAACTGAGCCTATCTATTGTCTTTTTGCATCTAATGTAACATTCTCTTGGAATGTCACAGTAATTTCCTTTTTCTAGACCCCTCAGGGCAGAACTGCCTTTGAAGTACAGAGCTCCTCATTGTTCCCTGCAAACCATCTCTATGTGCTGGAAATGTTAATTATTAACTACCTTGTACTCACCAATGTAAAAGAAGTATGTGTGTCTCTGTTTTACTTTTTTAAGTATATTTTATTGATTATGCTATTACAGTATTCCCATTTTTCTCTCCCCTTTATGCCCCTCTGTCCTGCACCTCCCTACCATCCAGCATTTCCTCCTCCCCACTTAGCTCATGTCCGTGGGTTGTACATATAACCTCCTTGGCTTCTCCATTTCCTACACTATTCTTAACCTCCCCTGTCTATTTTGTACCTACTAATTATGCTCCTTATTCCCTGTTCCTTTTCCTCCATTCTCCCCCTCCCACTCCCCACCAATAACCCTCCATGTGATCTCCATTTCTGTGATTCTGTTCCTGTTCTACTTGTTTGCTTAGTTTTTTGTTTTTGTTTTTTTTTGGGGGGGGTTCAGTTGTTGATAGTTGTGAGTTTGTGGTCATTTTACTGCTCATAGTCTTTGATCTTCTTTTTCTTAGATAAATCTCTTTAACATTTCATATAATAAGGGCTTGGTGATGATGAACTCCTTTAACTTGACCTTATCTGAGAAGCACTTTATCTTCCCTTCCATTCTAAATGACAGCTTTGCTGGATAGAGCAATCTTGGATGTAGGTCTTTGACTTTCATAACTTGGAACACTTCTTTCCAGCCCCTTCTTGCCTGGAAGGTCTCTTTTGAGAAATCAGCTGACAGTCCGATGGGAACTCCTTTGTAGGTGACTGTGCCCTTATCCCTTGCTGCTTCTAGAATTCTCTCCTTCATTTTAATCTTGGGTAATGTAATTATAATGTGCCTTGGTGTGTTCCTCCTTAGGTCCAACTTCTTTGGGACTCTCTGAGCTTCCTGGACTTATTTGCATGTCTATTTCCTTCACCAGTTTGAGGAAGTTTTCCTTCATTATTTGTTCAAACAAGTCTTCAATTTCTTGCTCTTTCTGTTCTTGTTCTGGTGCCTCTATGATTTGGATGTTGGAATTTAAAGTTGACACAGAGGTTTCTCAGCCTCTCCTCATTTTTTTGAATTTTTGTTTCTTCATTCTGTTCTGGTTGAATGTTTATTTCTTCCTTCTGATCCAAATCATTGATTTGAGTCCTGCTTTTCTTCCCTTTACTGTTGGTTCCCTGTATATTTTCATTGATTTCTCTTTGTATAGCCTTCATTTCTTCCTTTATATTGCATCTGTACTCAAGTATTTCTGTGAGCATCCTGATTACCAGTTTTTTGAGCTCTGCATCTAATAGGCTGGCTATCTCCTTATTGCTTAGTTCTTCTTCTGGATCTTTGATGTGTTCCTTCATTTGGGCCATATTACTTTGTCTCAGCATACCTGTTATGTTTCAAGGGGTGGAGCCTTAGGCATTCACCAGGGTGGGGTAACCCACTTCCCTGCATTGTGGTGCTATTTGTGGGGGGGGGATCAGAGAAGGAACAATGCTGCTTACTAGCTTGTTTGGCCCTCACTCCACTTTCTGTCATTTCTCTCACTTCCTGCAAGCAGATTGTGCCCTTTCAGGAGCTGGTTCCCAGGTGGGTGGACTTGTGTGTGTTCTGGGATCCTTTGGGCCTCTCCAATGGACTCTTTTGTGAGACTGGGAGTTTCTCTCCCTGATGCTGCAACTCCCATAGGTTTTTACAGCCAGAGTTTCTGAAGTTTTATTTCCCCGTGCTGGAACCCTGGTGTCCTGCAGCTATTCAAGGCCAGGCAGGTTCACACAGGATTCAGGCAGGTAGAAGAAAATTCACAGAGCCATGGGGATATCTGACATGTCTTTATTCTGTGGTGGGGCAATCCAAGCTCACCACAAGCCTGGATTATATACTAAGTGCACACAAAGCTGGCAAGGTGCCAACACTGACCTTCAGTTATATAACAGAACTTCATTGTATGCATGCAGGCCCTCACTCAAGTCCACTTGAACACTGCCAAGCCTCAGTCACCTGGACATTTGGGTGAGGGAGCCTGACTGACTCCATTTTTCTCACACCTGGGTTGCACGGTTTGTCTCACTCCTCTGTTGTTCCTTCTGACTTATCTGCCCTTAAATTTGGAAAATCCTGTCTGCCAGCCACTGCCTCACCCATCCCTGGTCACCAGCCACCACCTTGCCTTTTCATCCCAGTTTTCCATCTCCACCCAACCTACCAGTCTGGATGAATGTTTCTTCTTTAACTCCTTGGTTGTTGGACTTCCATGCAGTTGATTTTTCTGGCAATTATTGTTGTTTGTTATTTTTAAATTTGTTGTTCCTCTTTTGGTTGTGCAAGGAAGCAAAGTGTTTCTATTTATGCCTCCATCTTGGCTGGAACATGTTTTACTTTTTTACCCAATCTCGGAGATTTCTTCTGCTTTGCTTTCTCATGTTCCCGTAACCTACACCAATGGATTTCATGTAACCTTCCTTATGTCTCCTCCTTTTATTCTAATGTATAAAATAAGCTGTAAAACTGCCATTCTCTGGGGCATTTTCTCTATCCATTAAGATTTTGCTGAACAACAATTAAAATAAAATTTAAAATAACAATAATAATAATAAACTATGGTACATTTACACAATGGAATTCTATGCAGCAGAAAGAAAGAAGGAGCTCCTACCCTTCCCAACAGCATGGATGGAACTGGACAGCATTATGCTAAGTGAAATAAGCCAGACAGTAAGGGAAAAATACCTTATGATCTCACCTTTAAATTGAGCCTAATTAACAAAACAAACAAAAAAATAGAAAAATAAATGAAATAAAAAGATGCTTTAATTGTTACTTTCCCCGGAATTAAAACTTTAATTAAAAAAAAAAGATTTTGCTTCCCAGCAATTGTTAGTTTGGCTCAAATAAACTCATAAAAATTCTCTACAGGTCTGGATGATAATCCAAATATTTCAATATTTCATAATTATTAAATATTTCATAAGCTGTTAAAAATGACAACTCATTTTTTGAGGCCAGTATTACCTCAATACCAAAACCAGACAAAGACATCCAAAGAACAGTACAGACCAATATCTCTTCTGAATGTAGCTACAAAAATCTTCAAGAATATATTAGCAAGAATGTCCGGCCAAGATGGAGGTGTAGGTAGATGCACTGTGCCTCCTTGCACAACAAAAATAAGGACAACTAAAATTTAGAAATAGGAAAAACAACCAGAACTGCCAGAAAATTGAACTGTACAGAAGAAGTCTGACAAGGAGTTAAAATAGACACATTCATCCAGACTAGTAGGAGGGGCAGAATTGGGCTGCTGGGCAGAGAGGGGTTGTGACAGTAAAAAAAGCAGTGGCCTGTGGACCCCAGGCACACAAGGAAGCAACAGATGGACTCTGGGTGCACAAGATGGCAGTGGGAAGACCCTGGGCATGCAGGCAGCGGCTGGCAGACTCTGAGCATGGGGTGGCAGCGGGCAGATCCAGTGAGGTGCACAAGGCAGTTGGCAGACTGGGTGGTCCCACATTCACATGCAGATAAACCAGGCAAAACTGGGAGCAAGACAGACCTCACAACCCAGAGCTCCAGTGCAGAGAAATAAAGCTTCAAAACACTGATTGAAAACACCTGTGGGGGGTTGAGGTTCCAGGAGAGTCTCCCAACCTCACAGGAGAGTTCGTTGGAGAGACCCACAGGGTCCCAGAATGTACACAAACCCACCTACATGGGTATCAGCACCAGAAGGACCCAGTTTGCTTGTGGGAAGTGGGGAAAGTGACTGAAAACTGACAGAGGGTAGAGCAAGGACATTGTTCCCTCTCTGACCCCTGCCTCACATACAGCATCACAACCCAGCAACTGGGTTGACCTGCCCTGGTGAACACCTAATGCTCTGTCCCTCTTACGTAATAGGCTCATCAAGACAAAAAAAGGCACAAATGAAAGAACAGATCAAAGCTCCAGAACAAATACAACTGAGCAACAAAGATATAGCCAACCTATCAGATGCACAGTTCAAAGCACTGGTGATCAGGATGTTCACAGGCTTGGTTGAATTTGGTCGCAAATTAGGTGAACAAATGAAGGCTATGCTGCTAAGTAAAATAAAGGAAAATGTACAGGGAGCCAATAGTGATGAGAAGGAAACTGGGACTCAAATCAATGGCATGGACAAGAAGGAAAAAAGAAACAACCAAACAGAAAAGAAGGAAGAAACAAGAATTCAAAAAAATGAGGAGAGGCCTAGGTACCTCCAGGACATCTTTAAATGTTCCAACATCAGAATTATAGGGGTACTAGAAGGGGAAGAGGAAGAGAAACATGTGGAAAACTTATTTGAACAAATAATAAAGGAGAACTTCCCCAATCTGGCAAAGGAAATAGACTTCCAGGACGTCCAGGAAGCTCAGAGAGTCCCAAAGAAGTTGGACCCAAGGAGGAACACACCAAGGCACATCATAATTACATTACCCAAGACTAAAATGAAGGAGAGAATCCTAGAAGCAGCAAGAGACAAGGAGACAGTCACCTACAAAGGAGTTCCCATCAGACTGTCAGCTAATTTCTCAAAAGAGACCTTGCAGGTGAGAAGGGGCTGGAAAGAAGTATTCCAAGTCATGAAAGGCAAGGACCTACATCCAAGATTGCTCTATCCAGCAAAGCTTTCATTTAGAATGGAAGGGCAGGTAAAGTGCTTCTCAGATAAGGTCAAGTTAAAGGAGTTCATGATCACTAAGCCCCTATTATATGAAATGTTAAAGGTACTTATCTAAGAAAGAGAAGATAAAAAACATGTATGGTAAAATGACAGCAAACTCACAGTTATTAACAACCACACCTAAAACAAAAAGAAAAACAAACTAAGCAAACAATAGAACAGGAACAGAACCACAGAAATGGAGATCACTTGGAGCTAGCAACAGGGAAGTGGGAGGAGGAGAAAGGGAGAAAAGGTACATAGAACAAGTAGCATAGATGTTAGGTAGAAAATGGACAGAGGGAGGGCAAGAATAGTGTGGGAAATGTAGAAGCTAAAGAACTTATGACCCATGGACATGAACTAAAGGGGGGGAATGTGGGTGTGAGAGGTTGTGCAGGGTGGAGGGGAATGAAGGGGGGAAAATGGGACAACTGTAATAGCATAATCAATAAAATATAGTAAAGAAAATAACACCAAAAGCATGATGAATAAAATTTAAAACAATAAACTACATAAATTGAAAAAATATACATATTAGCAAACTGAATCCAGAAACATATTCAAAGGATTTTTATACACCATGACAAGTGGGTTTTATTCCATGAATCCAAGGTTGACTTATGCCCCCAAATCAATTAATATATCATAATACAAAATAAAGGACAAAACTGATATTATCAGTTCAATAGACAGAGAAAAAAGATTTGACAAAATCCAATACCCCTTCATGACAAAAGCACTCTACAAACTAGGAACAGAAGGAAACTTCCCCAACCTGTTATCAAGCCATTTACAAAAACATCACAGCAAACATGATATTCAATGGTGAAAGAATTATTTTTTTCTTAAAATAATGAGCAAAATAACAATGTTTGCTCCTGCCCTGGCCAGTGTGGCCCGGTTGATTAGAGCATCATCTTGTACCTCAAAAGTTTGGGGATTTGATTCCCAGTCAGGACACATGCCAAGGTTGTAGGTTTAGGTTCCAGTTTCAATCCCTGGGTGCATCACATATGGGAGGTAACCAGTTGATGTTTCTCTCTCACACTGACATTTCTTTTTCTCTATCTCAAAAATCAATAAACAGGTTTGGCTGACTTCTGGCCAAGATAGGGGCATAGGTAGATACACTTTGCCTCCTTGGACAACAAAAAGAAGAACGACAATAAATTTAAAACAAAAAAATACCTAGAACTGCCAGAAAGTCAAACTGTACGGAAGTCCAACAACCAAGGAGTTCAAGAAGAAACATTCATCCAGACCAGTAGGAAGGACGGAGACAGGTATCCAGGGTGGAGAGGACATGCAGCAAGGTGGTGGCTTGCTGACCAGGCAGTCCCACATTTGTGTGCAGAAAAATGGGAAGAACAACTAGGGAGCAAGACAGACCATGCAATCCAGGGCTCCACAGTGGGGAAATAAAGCCTCAAAACCTCTGACTAAAAAACCTGTGGAGGTTGAGGTGGCAGGGGAAACTCCCAGCTTCACAGGAGAGTTCGTTGGAGAGACCCACAGGGTCCTAGAAGGTACACAAACCCACCTACCAGGAATCAGCACCAGAAGAGCCCAAATTGCTTGTGGGTAGTGGGGGAAATGACTGAAAGCTGGCAGAGAGTGGAGCAGGTGGCATTGTTCTCTGTAGGACCCCTCACCCACATACAGCATCACAATGCAGCTATGTGGGTTGCCCTACCCTGGTGAACACCTAAGGCTGTGCCCCTTATATGTAACAGGTGCGCCAAGAGAAAAAAAGTGGTCCAAATGAAAGAACAGACCAAAGCTCTGGAAAAAATACAACTAAGTGATGGAGAGATAGCCAACCTATCAGATGCACAGTTCGAAACACTGGTAATTAGAATGCTCACAGAACTGATTGAGCTTGGCCGCAAAGTGAAGGAGCAAATGAAGGCTACCCAAAGTGAAATAAAGCAAAATATTCAGGGAAGCAACAGTGGTGGGAAGAAAACCAGGACTCAAATCAACAGTCTGGAGCAGAAGGAAAAAACAAACATTCAACTGTAACAGAATGAAGAAACAACAATTAAAAAAAATATATGAGGAGAGGCTTAGGAACCTCTGGGACAACTTTAAATATTCCAACATCTGTATCATAGGGCTGCTAGAAAGAGAAGAGGAAGAGCAAGAAATTCAAAACTTATTTGAAAAACATAATGGAGGAGAACTTGTCTAATCTGGCCAAGGAAATAGACCTCCAGGAAGTCCAGGAAGCTCAGTGTCTAGTCTGGCAAAAGAAATAGACTTCCAGGAAGTCTAGGAAGCTCAGAGAGTCCCAAAGAAGTTGGACCCAAGGAGGAAAACACCAAGGCACATCATTATGAAGTTACCCAGGATTAAAGATAAGGAGAGAATCTTAAAAGCAGCAAGAGGAAAGGAGATAGTTGCCTACAAAGGAGTTCCCATAAGGCTATCAGCTGATTTCTCAAAAGAAACCTTGAAGGCAAGAAGGGGCTGGAGAGAAGTATCTGAATTTATGAAAGTCAAGGACCTACATCCAAGATTGCAAAGCTTTCATTTAGAATGGAAGGGCAGATAAAGTGCTTCCCAGATAAGGTCAAGTTAAAGGAGTTCATCATCAACAAGCCCTTATTATATGAAATGTTAAAAGGACGTATCTAAGAAAAAGGAGAAGATCAAAATTAAGAACAGTAAAATGACAAGAAACTCACAACTATCAACAACCAAACCTAAAAAAATAACACAAAAACAAAAACAAACTAAGCAAACAACTGGAACAGGAACAGAATTACAGAAATAGAGATTATATGGAGGGTTATTGGCGGGGAGGTGAGTGGGGAGAATGTGGGAAAAGACATGGAGAATAAGAAGCATAAATGGTAGGTACAAAATAGACAGAAGGAGGTTAAGAATAGTATAGAAAATGGAGAGGCTAAAGAACTTATATATATGACCCATGATCATGAACTACGGTGGGAGAATGATGGTGGGAGGTGGGGTACAGGGCAGATGGAAAAAAAGGGGAGAAAAAACTGGGACAACTGTAATAGCATAATCAATAAAATATATTTTAAAAATACAAAAATAAAATCAATAAACCTTTTTTTAAAAGAATATTTTCTCCCCTGGCTGGTGTAGCTCAGTGGATTGAGCGCGGGCCTGTGAACCAAGGGATCACGGTTCGATTCCCAGTCAGGGCACATGCCTGGGTTGCAGGCCAGTTCCTGGCAGGGGACACATGAGAAGCAACCATACATTGATGTTTCTCTCCTTCTCTCCTTCCCTTCCCCTCTAAAGATAAATAAATAAAATGTTT